>JBBDGP010000739.1:1227500-1302500 GCA_037952835.1 Lithobates septentrionalis | reverse complement strand
TTCCCAGTTTATCAACCATTCAATAACTTTGTAGTGTGCCAATCGGTGATTCCCGATGGAAAATTAGAGATTCCCGACTGTCTGATAAGAGGAGGATGTCGTCCAGGTAGTGATTAAACCCTTAAGCCTCGTACACAAGATCAGACTTTCCGACGGGAAATGTTGGATGTGAGGTTGTTGGCGGTAAGTCCGACCGTGTGTATGCTCCATTGGACAATTTGTTGTCGGACTTTCCTCCAACAAATGTTGTCTACTATGTTCTCAAATTTTTCCCCAACAAATGTGTGTTGTCGGACTTTCCAAACATTTGTACACAAGTCCGTCAGACAAAAGTCCAAAGTACAAACACACATGCTCAGAAGCAGAAGCAGTCGGTCTTGTAAACTAACGATCGTAATGGAGAATTAACATTTGTGACGTGGCAAATTATGAAATCTCCAAATGCAGCGCACAATTCTCTTCTTCTTTAATGGGATAATAATGAAGCTGCTTTGCTGGTGATACTGATGGAGTTATTGCAAAAGAATTTTCAAAGGCTTTTTTTTTTCTAGTGATGTGAAGAATATTATGTTTTTTGTTTTTTTATTTGTGCAAGTTACCAGAACACCATTATCCCGTAGTTTTTAAGATCAAAGATACAACTATGTTGGTTTCCCTTGTCAATTTTACATTGGGAGTAGGCAGTTAAAAAATACAAACTGTTATTTTGAAGTAAAACACGTAGCCAAGTATTCTCTACAATTTTTTTTACTGTGCATTAAAAAAAAAAAAAAAAACATAGACCTGCTATATATCAAATCATTATTCAACCAAAAAAAAAAGTCAAAGCAATAACTCCAAGGCCAATAATAAATAACACGTTATCTCCTCCGATTACGCAACATGTCTGGTTGACAAACGGGCATTCAGAAACAAACTGAAAAGCTCTAAATGAAAAATGCAAAAAGAAAAGCGCAAATCAACACTCGCCAAAAGTCTATGGCTAGAATCCAATCTTCCAGATTTATCGCGCAAACGATTATTTGAAGACCCTTCATCTTGAAAGATTTGACCATGATTTTCTTGTTGAGTTTCTTTAGGTCTAATACTGGGCACAGGTCTCCTGTCTTTTTTTTTTTTTTTTCTTTACTAGAAATAGTGGAGAGTAGAATCCTTTCCCTCTCTGGTGCAATGGAACTTCTACTACTGCCCGTTTTCTGAAGGAAATCCTGAATGTACTTGACTAAGAACATTCTCTCTTCTCTTGAAGCTGGAAGTCTGGTTGCATAAAACTGGTCCTTATGAATTCGGTTTTTGAATTTCCACCTGTGACCAAACTGAAAGGTAGCCGCCATCCAGGGATCTCTTGTGTTCTCTGCCCAAGCCTTCGTGAACTTCCTGAGCTTGGCTCCTACCACCGCAGGCTGGATGGAGGCACCATCAAAAAGAATTTTGCTGTTCTCCTGTAGAGGATGATTAGAGGTCTGGAGTTTTCTCCAATTTTTCCTAAACTCCTTTCCAGGTCTGTATGACTTGGCCTCTCTGTAGCTTTCTGGGAGATTACACCTGAATTGTGGCGGTTTCTGTTGTTTTGGTCTCCTGTCTGAGGGAATGAGGCACGATTTTCCCCTCGTAACTTTGGATATGGCTGTGTCTAGCTTTTCTCCAAAAAGGTTTGTTCCATCGTATGGGTTCTTACACTAGTTTTAGAAGCAGCATCAGCTGTCCAGGGTTTAAGCCATAGGGCCCTTCTGGCGATCACGGAGGCCAGCATTGGCCTTAAGGAGGACCTAATTGTGTCCACCGAGGCCTCTGCCACAAACTCCCCTGCGAGACTGAGTTCCTGAAGAGCTGTGATCACTCTTTCCTGTTCTGCTACCTCCAGGATCAGTTTCTCAACATTAGACGTCCAGCTCAAGATGGCTCTTCCCACGGCTGCTAAAGCGATAGCAGGCCTACAAGCTCTGCCTGTTGCCACATAGATGGAAAATCAACTTCGATTTTAAAAAGAGCCTAACGCATCCCTGAATGTTACTGCATCCTCGAGAGGTAGTGTTACATGCCTGGCTAAACGCATTAGTGATGCGTCTACCACTGGGGCTGACACTAACGTATTTACGTTAGGCTCTTTTTAGTGGGTAGAGTTTTGTCAGTCTGTTGTTGAGACTGTTTGTTTGTTTTTTGTTTGGTTTTTTTCTCTGGCTTCTGCCACTCATCTTTGATCAGTTCCTCCAATTCACCAATGAATGGGAATGATTCCGTATCCTTCAGGTTTGGAAAATATTTTTTTTGTTTTCCATGGGGCTTACTTTTTTCACAGACTTAACGAACGGCTCTATCAGGGTAAAGTCAAATCCTGTTGAGGCCTCTAATTCTTCAGTGTCAAATGAGCGATCTGTTGTTTTTGATGTGCTGGGTGTAACTGTTGAGGCAGTCTGAGCAAGCTTATCTGCTTCAGCTGTTGATATTTGTTGAATTGAATCTCTTACCGATTCCCTAATGATGTCAGTCACCTCTCTGGCATCTGTCCCTTTTTCTGTAGTAGCTTCATCGAAGCACGAAGCAGACCAATTTGTCTGGAAGGGCTTTGGCGCCACAGACCCAACAAGCATTTGCGGTCGGGCGGAAGCGATGGTTAGTCGAAGATGTTCTGTGAGGAGAGGACCTTCTGTGGTATGAGTGACGGTGTCGAGAGGGTGACCTAGAGCGGCTTTGTCTATGATCTGAGCAGCTTCTTTGAGTTGAGCGACTTCTTCGTGCCCTGAGCAGCTCCTTTAGTTAGCTGAGCGACCTCTTCGGTGACCTGAGCTGTTTCTGCGTCTTAAGTCTGATGATTTTGTGGACCTGATAGGGCTGTCCAGTAAGGCAGCATCAGTGGCAATGCTCTTTTTTTCTCAATCTTCACTACTTACCAATTCGTCCTCTTACCTAATTAAGCTGTGGATGGTCTGCTTGGGCAGTGGTCTCCATGAGGGGTGAATAGAGGCTTCCACCTAGAGTATCCAGCAGGAGTTAAAGAAAACATAGAGAAACAGACCAGTAACCCATAGTGGAGACTAAGTTACATAGTTACGTCGTAGGTGAGGTTGAAAAAAGACACAAGTCCATCAAGTCCAACCTATGTGTGTGATTAGATGTCAGTATTACATTGTATATCCCTGTATGTTGCGGTCATTCAGGTGCTTATCTAATAGTTTTTTTAAACTATTGATGCTCCTCGCTGAGACCACCGCCTGTGGAAGTGAATTCCACATCCTTGCTGCTCTTACAGCAAAGAACCCTCTATGTAGTTTAAGGTTAAACCTCTTTTCTTCTAATTTTAATTGTTAAAAGTTGTCTTGTTAAACTCCCTTCCGCAAAAAAGTTTTATCCCTATTGTGGGGTTACCAGTACGGTATTTATAAATTGAAATCATATCACCTCTCAAGTGTCTCTTCTCCAGAGAGCATAAGTTCAGTGCTCGCAATCTTTCCTCATAACTAATATCCTCCAGACCCTTTATTAGCTTAGTTGCCCTTCTTTGTACTCGGTATATCCTTCCTGAGAACTGGTGCCCAGAACTGGACAGCATACTCTAGGTGCGGCTGGACTAGAGTCTTTTAGAGCAGGAGAATTATCGTTTTATCTCCTGGAGTTGATCCCCTTTTTAATGCATGCCAATATCCTGTTTGCTTTGTTAGCAGCTTGGCGTTGCATGCCATTGGTGAGCCTATCATCTACTAGGACCCCCAGGTCCTTTTCCATCCTAGATTCCCCCAGAGGTTCTCCCCCCAGTGTATAGATTGCATTCATATTTTTGCCACCAAAGCATTTTCAGCACAAAAAAAAGTGCTGAAAAACTCGGTTTATACTCGAGTATATACGGTATTTCTTCTAGTTATTCACTGTTTGGTCTTAGCGCCGCACATTTGTTATGTAATGGCCTGTAATGCACAGTATCTTGGAAGCCACTGCCAGTGGTCAGAGGAGGCCTGTAATGCACAGTGTGCTCTGGACGGATGGTGGTCTGAGGGGGGCGGTGGGGGCCTCAGGCCTGCTGTAATTGTAATGTACCACTGGTATTACAGTACACTGTCTGCTCTGCTCTGGGCGCCTGGTGCGCGGTCGTCTCATCAGGAATCGGGGCTCAGGAGGCCTCAGCCTGGATGGCCTGTAATGCACAGTGCTGCTCTCACTTTCGGGTCTCTGGCAGTCATCCGCGCTTGCTTTCTGGGAGCGGATTGTGGAAGCAGGCGGGGTTCTGTGAAAAAATCGGAAGTTCGTTTACAAGGGTAAACGTCCCTCTGTCTCTCTCTCACGCCTCACCGATTCCCAAAAGTAGTTCCTGTACTACTTTTGGGACTTTGGTAATTTTGAATAGAGATCTGTGCATGAACCCGCACAGATGTCTGTCAAATCGCCCCCGAAGTCAGACTGCATTGCCAGTTTGAATTCATGCGAGTTCAGCTGAACTCACACGATTTCTAACTCACAGCAATGTGAACCTAGGCTCTCTCTGGTGCATGCTCTTTACTTCTTTCTCTTTCTTTCTCACTCCCCTTCTCTCTCACTCCCTCACCCTTTTCCACACATTATAGTAAACTCGTATCGGAGAAAAATTATGTTGACATTTTGCAGTTAAATGCTTTCCAGATGATTAACATTTCACTCAATGAGTTCAGTATTTATACTGGAAGTGCTTATGCATTTTAGGTAGTAAGTTGAAATGGATGAAATGATGATCAGTTCCACGCATCCCCATAAATGTTTCTTAAACTCCATTTAGCTCAGTATGAGTGCAGCTACAACAAGTACTTATATCATATGATATCATATCATATCATCACATGTATTTCAGCATTTCCTAAAGCTTCTTTTCTAAGCCAGAACATGGAAAGTTATTAAGTCGGCTTTTTGTCCGGTGCTGGAATTTACTGGGATGCTGAAACAGAGAAATGAATGGAGGTAAATGTAATTTAATTTTCAAAAGAGTTTTAAGAACTGTATAGGATGTGTTAATGACTGTTCCCATGCTTATTAGAGTGTGGCTGATGGGTGAAGTAATGATAAGTTTGCAGTGGCATTAATACTCTGCCAAAAAAAAAAAAAGGCAAATCTCAGTGCTTGCGCTGTATGGCTAGCAAACTATGAAGCGACCTTGTATTCCTGTCTGGGAATCCGTTTTATAAAAAATGCTCCCCAAAAATCAGAATTTAACTGATTATTTTCCTGATGAACTTTGTATTCAGTATCTGTGCGTGAGTATGTAGTGCTTCTCTTTTACCTGTCCCTCATTTCCCTGCAGCACCCCCCCCCCCCCCCAATTGCAAATCTGCACCTCCCCTAATCCCTCACCCTTCCTAAGATGCACCTCCAACATTCCCTCCACTGTGTCTACTGTGTCTCCCCTCCTTTTCTAGCTCCCCTTGTATTGTGTCTTTCTAGCATCTCCCCTGTACTAGGTCTTTCCTGGACTTCCTGCACCCTCGCCTCTACCACTGCACCTCTCCTCCTCCTCCAGCCTTCCTACCCCAAGTTCTAGAAATGGAGAGATTCACTTGCAAGTAAATGGAGGCATAACCGGAAACCTCAAAAGCATGTCCTGGCATCACTACCTGCAGGCCTGGATTAAACGTCGTCATGGTTTTCAACTGTAGTGACACCCTGGAGCAAATTGAATCATCTTGTTAAGCAAAGACAAGTTATCTTCCTGAATATATTTCTGAATGTCATATATTCTTACAGGTGCTGAGATGCAAAGTTTAGCTCATGGGCACTGCTCCCCAGCAAATGGCAACTAAGCAGCAGGTAAAACACCATTTTTTTTTTTTACCCACAATCAAGCTTTCTTTTGGTGGTATTTGATCACCTCTGCGTTTTTTTTTTTTTTTTTTGGTATAAACAAAAAAAAGACCAACACGTTTAAAAAAAAAATAAAAGTTTTTTTTTTTTTTTTTTTTTTTTTTTTTTTTTTCTGCTATAATACATATCCCAAAAAGATATAAAGAAACACATTTATTCATCAGTTTAGGCCGATATATATTCTACATATTTTGGTAAAAAAAAATCGCAATAGGTGTATATTGATTGGTTTGTGCAAAAGTTATTGCGTTTACAAACTACGGTATAGATTTAGGGACTTTTGTTTTATTTTATTTTTATTGTTTTTACTGGTAATGGCGGTGATCTTAGATTTTTTTTTTTTTTTTTTTTTTTTTTTTTACGGGACTGCTGACAAATCTGACCCCAAATGACACTTTTTGGGGACCAGTGACATTATTACATTGATCAGTGCTATAAAAATGCAGGAGTGCCGACCTGCCACAGTATATCTGCGTGAGCTGGTCGGCAAGTAATTAAAGTGGTGTTCCGGCCAAAATTATACTTTTTAAATAAAAATACCCCTATAATACACAAGCTTAATATATTCTAGTAAAGTTAGTCTGTAAACTAAGGTCTGTTTTGTTAGTTTATAGCAGTAGTTTGTTATTTTATAAACTTGCAGCAGGCCGTGGCCATCTTAAGTGTGGGCATCTGAAGCCAGACTGTATTTCTTCCTGGATCTCATCCTTGCAGATCTCGCACATGCTCAGTGCAGCACAAGCAGTGTAATAGGTTTCAGGTCAGGTTTCCATAGCAACGGCAGTGTCAGAGGAAGTTGCCGCCCCTTCCCAGGAGGCATTGCAAACAGGAAATTATGCGATGGGCCATGGCCAGAGAGGACGAAGTGAAAAATGAATACAGCAGATATACAGTAGGTGCTGAGAAAAAAAATTAAAAAATATCCAATTCGTTTACAGTGCACAGTTTAGTGAGGGATGCTGAAGAGTTGTAAAAGTGGGTGGAACTCCACTTTAATGCCTCATGTACACTGCTGCTGCTAAACGGACGTTTAAGAGCAGTTGGGCATTTTTTTCAACTGCTCCTGAACTCTCCTCTATGTTCTCTTATCAGTACATGTACACAGGGTCGTTTATAGTCGTTTCTAGGCAGTTGAGTTTAGAGGCCTTTTTTGGAAAGCGAAAAAAAGAGTTCAGACACTGAGTTTAGAGGCATTTCAAGCGCCAAATGCTTTGAAGCGCGGTAACTCATGTTATAGCCACGTTTTTGTTTTTACAGGCGTTTTTTTTTTTTTATTTTTTTTTTTTTTCATTTTTGGCTATTTTGAAAAAAATATATATATCTTTATTCATTTTTTTTTTTTTTTTTTCTAAACGCAAACATGGCAAAATGGATGTTTTAAACTTGGGTTACTATCTATCAAGTTAATTCCTTCAGGAGAGGTTGTAAAAACGTCCCGTGTACATTAAGCCTAAGATGTTCTTTTTATACCCAATCATGTTACTGACCTGTTGCTAATTAGTTGCAAAATGTTCCTCCTGCTCTTTCTTGTTAGTACCACTTACTTTGCCAATATATTTTTTATTCTTTAACCGCTTGCCGACCACCGCACACAGATGTACATCGGCAGAATGGCACAAGCAGGCAAATGGGCGTACGTCCCTTTTTTAAATGTGCCACCTGTCGGGTGCGCGCCGCCGGTGGCTCGTCCGCGGGTCCCGGGAACTCTATGTTCACCGGCGGCCCGCAATTGCGGTGTGGACAGGTAGAACGGGGAGATGCCTATGTTAACAAGGCATTTCCCTGTTCTGCCTAGTGACATGACAGAGATATACTGCTCCCTGTCATCGGGAGCAGTGATCGCTGTCATGTCAGTAGAAGCCCATTCCCCCCCACAGTTAGAATCACTCCCTACGGTAGGACACACTTAACCCTTTGATCACCCCCTAGTGTTTAACCTGTTCCCTGTTCACAGTAATCTGTGCATTTTTATAGAATTGATCGCTGTATAAATGACAATGGTCCCAAAATAGTGTCAAAAGTTTCCGATGTGTCCGCCAAAATGTCGCGATAAAAATCGCAGATCGCCGCCATTACTACTAAAAAAATAAATAAATAAATAATAAAAATGCCACAACACTATCCCCTATTTTGTAGACGCTATAACTTTTGCACAAACCAGTTTTTTTTTTTTTTTTTACAAAAATATGTAGAAGAATACATGTCGGCCTAAACTGAGGAAAAACATTTTTTTTTATATATTTTTTTTGGGGATATTTATTATAGCAAAAAGTAAAAAATATTGCTTTTTTTCAAATTGTCGCTTGTTTTTGTTTTATAGCGCAAAAAAAAAAACGCAGAGGTGGACAAATACCACCAAAAAGAAGCTCTATTTGTGGGGAAAAAAAAGGATGTTAATTTTTGTTTGGGTGCAACGTCCCACAACCGTGCAATTGTCAGTTAAATCGACTCAGTGCCGTATCGCAAAAAGTGCTCTGGTCAGAAAGGGGGTAAATTCTTCTGGTGCTGAAGTGGTTAAAATGGTACATTTGATATGTTTTCTATTGTGAATAAAATATGGTTTATGAGATTTGCAAATCGTTACATTTTTGTTTTTATGTAGCTTTTACACAGCTTGGTTACTTTGCTTTTGGGTTTATTTTCAAGATGTGCAAAGAGATCACAAAAAATCTTTTGCAGATATATAACATTTAATTGGGTAATGACAGATATAGTGACAGAAGTAACAAATCTAATAATATCAAAAGAATATATAAAGAAACTTTGCTGCAGGTAGAATAAGCCAGGGAGTCCCTGCCTGTTCTCCTATAAAGTCTTGGCAGATGATCAGGACAGACACGTGCTTGTCGCAGTTCTGTCGGGAAACATTATTATTCCAAGTTTTGGCTGTAGAATATACAGGAGTAGTTGGTAGCATTGACCAATCATAACCCCCTGGAAAGCAACATTACCTTTTTAATGAAAATAGCACAGATTTCTGAAGAGATTTGGTCATTTGGTCGGTTTATAATGACATTCCTATAGTATGAAGTCATCTAAGGTAACCAGGCTTACAATGCATTCTTATGTATTGGTAAACCACAAGTGTCCAAAACATCTTTGGAGTTGTAGAAGAGAGAGATTCATGTGTGGTCTTACCATATGTATTGAGTTCCCTTTTAAGACACTAAATTTAAAAAATGTGTGGAACCTTTTCTGTGTATTTAACGGTAAGTGGCAATTGATGTGTTGAAATGTATGCTCACCCTGTTTTGCACGCGTACCAGGACTCATACCCGGAAGTGTGCCAGTTGATTTTCATCCTATGACAAATCTTAGGCCCGCCCCTTCGTGTCCGCTGAAGCGCAAGCTCCACAAACTTGGAGCGCATTGTAGCTGTCACACACGGAAGAGTAATATTCCCCGCCCTCCTAGTCAGTGGAAAGGAACCCAACACACATGTGATTTTCAATAAATGAGCTGAAATGTGGCTATAGATGCCGGTCTAGAAATAAAAAAACAAAGCCAAGACAAAAATTAGACCTAGACCAAACATGAGAAGCTGTACTGGTGTTTTGGGAGTCAAGCATTGGTTGGAGAGTTCCAATTTAAAAGGTGATGTGGCATACAGACAAGCTGTGGTCTGAAGAAGAGGGTCTAGCTCTTGAAACACGTTAGCTTGTTGACCCTGGAGTGATGCCTGGATCTTGATCAGGGTCACCCCCCCCCCCCCCCTATCCATCGCCACTGCCTCCCCTATCCATGCGTCCGACCCTTTTCAGGACATGGGGGGGTATGGATTCCAATCTGAAGGGGCTGTTTTTTTTTTGTTTTTTTTGTTTTTGAAGCACCGATTAGAGCCAGAGGCTCTAATGGGCTTCAATATAGGGTGGGCTCAGGTCGCAGAGAGTTTGCACAGACCGAGCCCACCCAGGTGTGTTTACAACAGCAAATCAATATTCACTGTTGTAACACTGATCCTCCTCCCGGCTAATCAGGAAGCGAGGTATGACACCGGTCACCTGATTGACTAAAAGGACAGGCGATCCTATTGGATGCCTAGGAGAAGGAGGGAAGGAGCTGGTAGCTGCTATGGAGTAGAGGACACTCAAAGCCGAACCGCTGCACCACGTTGCCTGCCATCCCCCACGATGGGGTAAGTGCCGGACCGACCGGCAAACAGCGAGGGTGGGTGCTGCTCGGGGGGGGGGGGGGGTTGATGAATGGGTATTTGTTTGCCTCCCCCCCCCCAAAAAAAAAAAAAAACCACCAGCCGCCACTGGTCTTGATACACATCCTCAAGCTTGCCACCCTGCTGCTTGGGTTCCTTGTACATCCCTTTTTGCATGTTGCCTTTTGTGAGTATTCACTTGCCATCATTTTATAATTTATAAATTGTTTTACCCCAGTGGAAACCTTGAAATCCTTTCCAGGTCTTGAGGGACTGCTCTTATTAGCAATTCATTGGAAGTCACTGGGAAAGTGCCTCTTTTATTGGCAGACAGTTGGAAAGATACCCCCCATTACAGTGGTCCAAATGCCTTGCTTGCAGATAGGTAAAAAGATCTCTGGTACGTTGGGGATACTTACGCCCTCCCAGTTAAGAATATTCTGCATGCGGTGGAACTTGTCACATTGTGTATGCTCTAAACCTGTTGAGCTGCCTTTTTGAAGTTGATGCTCATAGTTAATATTTGTTGCTAGCATACTTACGGCATTGTATCTAGCTTTAACTATACCTTAATTTGTATATTACAACTGTTGGTTAAATAAAGGAATTACAAAAAAGATCTCTGGTGTCATGCTGCTGGCTCTGCCAAGTGGCATAGGCTCCAGGGCTAAGTAGGTACCATCAAATGCTAGTTCCACAAAACCGTGGTTGAAAATGGATGGTACAGTAATGGATCTACAGTAAAACAAACCCATGTTTTGGCTCTGGAATTCTGAGTCTGGGTATGGAAGGAAAATTAAATATTTAACTAAGTTTATTTACATGTTGTGTCATTCTCTACCTGCAGGATTTTGAAGTATTCCTTTTTCCCAGTGGAGAGAGCTCAGACTTTGCTTGATGACTCTGAGCTGTATCTATAGGTGGCAGGCCTGTGTCTTCATCCCTGCGCACCTACATGTCCACATTGTGCGGTTGGTAGGGTGATGTTTTCAAAGCGGAGAAAGTACATTCATCCCTTAACAGTTAATGTGTCTGCTCTGCAACCTTACCTTGCTGTCCCTCGGGGAGGCACATTGGCTGTCTGTTTTTCCTAAAACTTTTTGATGTGATCTAGTTGCTTTCTAAGATCTCCCATGACAAGTTGATAGCCTGACTTAGTGGGTCCTGACTAAGATTGACAGCTTTCTTAATTGAACACAGCTATTGTGTCAAATCTACTTCATTCATCAGACATGTCTTAACAACTCAGGTTTAGTGAAACATACTTGGCCAACACAAAGCAGGACGTTGGGACTTGCCTGGAATGGTGGTGTCTGTATGTATGTGGATATAAAATATTCATAAATGTACTTTCCCATTGCAACTTTTTTTATTTCATTTACAATATAATAATTTACTATGCTACTTGTAACAGCTTTTTATAACAACTCCATTACAATAAAGACACAAAACGTAACATTGTTGGAGGTGCATTGCTTAAAGTGATATTAAAGGCTACAATGTTGAGGAAATATGTGCTTTTTGATATAAAGACATATTCTGACTCCAACTGTTGTAATAGTGACTTATTCCTTGCTGAGACCTCTATGCCTGGCATAAGCAGATATATTCACCGCGGACAATCTTTATCAGATAGCTTGAAAAACACGACTTTTTTCCCATCAGCGTAGGTCTTTATTGCAAGCATGAGGTATAGCAGACAACAAGATGTGGCAGATGACTGAAAGACGATATTTGAATGTCAAAACATGGCAATGTGTTTCTGGATGCGAGCAGATTGCATGAAAGGCCTAGACAAGTGGCCATCTCTTCTTATCCATAAGCATAATGAAGCCGCAACAGGAAGTGCATCCTAAAGTGGGAGGGGACACAGATAATAAGAAAAGGATGGTGCAATAACCAAAACAACCACAAGATGGCAGTAAATTAGCCAATTATATAAACATTACCATAAGTATGCATCATATTCTAATCTTACAAACAACAAGTGCAACAGCACACTCCCCATCTGGTATTGTAAAATCCACTATATTACATCATAATGGTAGTTATGCTAATGCAAATAAATAATGGTGCAATTTGCAGTTGTCTTGAAGACCTGAAAGTCAAAAGGAAAGAATATGCATATATGCAACAACAATAACTGCAATAAGACATCAAGAAGTGTCACTTTTAAGTTTAAGGCACATTCTTCTTGTGGTAGAAACTGGATCCAACAAACACAGGTAAGCAATTTCAGTCTCCAAAAGGCAAAGAGTAAAACAAGTTCTGTGATGGGTCTGAGGAAAGTCTTTACAGTTCCTTGTCTGGCAACTTTCATCCCTACTTTACGTACCATACCATCATCACTAGGAATGGTCCATTAAATTCTTTAGGCTTGCTGGTCCTTGAGCAGAACAAGGTCTCCAGCTTGGAGGTTAGGGTTCAGATGCTGCCATTTTCTGCATCCTTGCAGAAGAGCAAGATGTTCCATCTTCCAGCGGTTCCAGAAGCAGTTAGCGAGGTGTTGCACTCACTTCCATTGCTCACAGTATAAGTTCCCTGTCTTAAAGTCTCCCGGTGGAACAGGAACAGAAGAAGAGTAACTGGAGTAAGAAGGATTGGGGACTCTGGATCCGTAGACACTGGAACAAGTGGTCTTGACTTGATTATGGCAGACACTTCATGAGTAAGCCTTGTGGAGTTCAAGTCCATTAACAGAGTCCAGTATCCTATGTGTAATGCCTATCATTCTCTCCCATGAGCCACCCATGTGGGAAAAATGAGGAGGATTTAAAACCCATGTACAGACCTTTTCAGCTAAAAAGTCCTGGATTGGCTTAGAATCGAGCTGTAACTCTCGGCAGGCTCCAGTAACGTTAGTTCCACAGTCAGATCTTAATGACTTCACTGGCCCGCTGATGGCAAGGAACCGCCTTAGAACATTGATAAAACTCAAAGCATCCATGGGTTCTATTACTTAAATGTGTACCGCACACACACTCATGCAGGTGAACCGCAACTGCCATTGTTTGCCATTTGCTTGGCCACCTCGGGTTCTGCGTGCTATTAACCCTTCCATAGTAGTGCCGTATGAGCAAGGTGGAGAGATAATGGATGACCAGGTATGATAAGAGGATTTTGTTCTTGCTCTCCCAAATTGGCTTTGTTTAAATGTCTGCCAACCCTTAGCATACCATGACTATCACTGAATGGGTTCAGGTTGGCAATTGGACTGTTTTTTTGGAATGTTCTGCTTGTCACGTATACATTTCATTTCTGTGCTAAAGACATTCTGTTGTTCACTACATATTATGGTCAGTTCACTTTCAGCGATGTCCCTTGCAGAAAAAGTTTTTTGGCATAAGTGCCAGCCTTGACCGTCAGCAACATTGGACTTGGTGTAGTAGCAGTGAGCAATATGGACTAACCTTGCAATAGTGTGTACAAGCCTTGTCCACTTGGAGAAACGTTCAAAGCATTGACAATTCGAGATTAATCTTTGTTCAGATCTGGTGACAAGAGTCTTGATGAATCGGAACGAATCTCTGGATTGTTGTCAGGATCTAGAAGACTGAAGACCTCAGCTGCAGTTTTTCCTGTATGATCCAGCAGGAATTCAGGTCCTGTTAACCAAGAAGAATTTGCAAAGACACTGGCAGATACTGGCCTAGTGGCATGATCTGCAGGATTATGCTCCGATGGAACATGATGCCATGGTTTAGGCCTTGATGATTTTCTGATTCTTTCTACACGGTTGCTGACAGACATAGAAGCATTTTGTCCGATTTGTATATGTAGCCCCAAACAAGTTTGATGTAATCTATTTGAAGGTCGTGCTTACGCAGTATAAAATTGGTTATTTCTACGGCTAGCACAGTCCCACAAAGTTCAAGCCTGGCAATTGTGTGCTCAGGCTTAGGTGCTAACTTGGCTTTACCACACAGAAACCCTACGCTGGCTTGATTGAGAGTCTCTTACTTTAAGGTAGGCAACAGCTGATATGGCCTCAGTGGATGCATCTGGGAAGATGTAAATCTCTTTTCTTTGACTTGTAGCAAGGGAAGCTGAAGTGTAGCAGCGTGGTATGTCAATTCCATTTAAGGAATGTAAAGATTGTTTCCAGGACTCCCACTTTGACTGTTTGTCTGATAGTGGAGCATCCCAATATTGAATAGTCTCTGATAACTGTCTTAAGGATTTACCCTGTATGGTGATGGGAGCCACAAAACCCAGTTGATTATATAGACTGTTCACCACTGAGCTGACCTTAGGAAGTTCCTGTGGTCCTCTCTTACTATAATGCAATGGAACATTTGTTCAATGACAGCAGTTATGGCAACTTTCTCTCTTCAGGTAATGGTGCAAATCAGCTGTTAGATTAATCTTTGAAGAATTCACTGTCCATTATTGCGATGAACTCTATCTTCAACCGACAAGGCTATTCTGTTGTCGTCATGTGTAGTACAAAACACTGTGCTACCTAAGTTGTCATCAATGGGAAGAACATCAGATACCGGGATGATGTCAAGAGGCTTCTCCTTTACTTCATAACGATGAGGGCATTGTTTGAAGTGAGATGCATGCCCATTCATTCCTTGACACGTGAGTTTTGAAGGAGTTGATCTCAGATGGTGTGCGCAGTCTATTCAAGCATACATCGCCCACTATTACCCAGCCTAGATCAAGTCTTTGTGCATATGGGGCGTTGTCGGATCCATTGCACTGCTGGCGTACTTTATGTACCCTGAGAATGTCTCTTCCCAGCAAGACTAAGATTTCAATATCCATGTCCATTGGAGAAATATCAGAAACCAGGTGCCTCAAATGGGAATAGTGATACGCAGCTTCTGGAGTAGGAATTTCTTCCCTGTTGTCTGGTATTTGGTCACACTCGGCTAATGTTGGCAAGGGTATGCCCTTCTTTGCCTTGATATGGTAGACCATGAACCCATGCCAGAGATTTCTACATGACCAGAACAAGTGTTGCGAGTATATGGTGTTGTATGACCCTTTATGCCAAAGATCTCAGAGAATTTGGGCTCCACCAGGGATCTGTTGCTCTGCTCATCTATTATGGCATACATCCTGGTAGCTTTCTTATATTGATCCTTTGGATATATTTTGATTAGACATACCTTGGCACAGCATTTGTGGCTTAATCCTTCTCCAGACTTCAGTACATGAAGAAGTGAGGTTTATAGTGGCTGGAGCATGGCTTTGTTGCTCCCCGCCATGATTTGATGCAGGGTTCAATGTAGATGGCTGCTGTGGACTGTCTGGAAGTGGAGCGGGATGCATTGCTGTAACGTGTTTGTCACTAAGGCACTCTGTGCACTTGATGGCAACTTTACAGTTTTTAGCAAAATGGACATAGGAAGCACAGCACCTATAGCAGTGATGGCGAACCTTGGCATCCCAGATGTTTTGGAACTACATTTCCCATGATGCTCCACTACACTGCAGAGTGCATAAGCATCATGGGAAGTGTAGTTCCAAAACATCTGGGGTGCCAAGGTTTGCCATCACTGACCTATAGCATATTCCAAGTTTCTGGAGAATCTCCATGTGTTCTTGGACAGTCTTTGCCCTAAGTCCACAACCTTTCTTTAGAGGTTTTTTTTTTGTGAATAGGGCACTGACGATTTAGATCTTTATCTCTATCACCCGAATCACTCTGGTGAGTGGGAGAGGATATGGGAGGTGAGATGTCTGTCTTTTTAGCAGATACTGCTCTATATAAGTCTCTCTGTTTAGCTGCTTTTTCATACCTTGATGATGATGCTGATGCAGGCAAGCTAGACTCACTGAAGCTGGGATCATTTGTCGTCCAGGCTTGTTCACTGATGAACCTGCAAAAGTATGAGAATGGAGGGAAAGCTACATTTATAGTCTTTTATATCTTGAGTCCTGCTGTGCCTATTTCTCTTGTAGGTGGTATGGCAGTTTGGACACCACTGGATTCACACCATGGGTGGTGTCCAGGTAGCTCAGCCCAGGTAGACAAGGGTCTGCTTTTGACAATTCTAGCTCCATGAGTAGGTAGCTTAGTTCTTGAAGCTTGCAATGATCTTTGCTACCAATTTTTGGAAAGTTTTGCAGTCTCTTGAATAGAGCGCTTTCTATGGCTTCAGAACTACCATAGGTTTTCTCAAGTCTTGCACATGCAGCAGCACGACCTGCATCTGGGTAGTCAATGTGTACTGCTCTGTCTTTTGACACAATCTGCAGATTCTGGCCCTAGCCACTTTATGAGCAAATCAAGTTCCTCCTTGGCAGTAAGGTTGAGATCAACAATAGAATCTTTGAAGGTTGATCTCTAAGCTCTATAGTTCTCTGGACAGAACCTTGCGAGGCTAATGTTAATCCGCTTTCGGCGAAACCTAGATCTGGCAAAGTCAGACCGGTCCGATGTCTCACTCTTTGTTGCCAAAGTAACTTGTGGGACAACTTGGGCGTGAAAGTTCTCTGGTGAATAAGGGTGAGGTTTACCAGGATAAAAGGATGTTGCAAGAGCATTTAGCTTGGTTTTCTAAAGGCTGCTTGAACTGTGACTTATCGCTGGCAGTCACCTTAAAGTTGGAAGAAGGTGAAGTGGTTTGCTGTTTGAATGCACTGGCTTTGTGGACTTGAAGAGGCTCAGGCTCGTGTGGGTTGGAGGTCTCTGTGTTAACAAAACCGTAATGGTAGGTAAATGGTAAAGTAGGTGGTACAGGAGTTGATTCTGTATCATTGCAAACACTATGCCTTAGCACATATTCACTGGCGCGTTCAATTGGATTTTCCATTTCTGCTGGAATAGAACAGTCCGAATTAGTACTATCATTTATTTCTTGATCAAGGACCTTCAGCCTTGCTAGGGCAGCTGCTTCCTCCCTTTCCATTTGCAGAATCTTTATTGGGATTCCACCTTTGCTTGGTGAGCTTTGCTCTGAGCTTCCATCTCTGCTTGGCAAGCTTTGTTCTGAGCTTCCATTTCAGCTTCCTTTCTGGCAAAGGAGCTTCGCACTTTATTTTCTTCCAGACTTGCGTGGGCCTCTATAAGCTTGTCACTTAAAGTTGACCTTCTGGAGCGAGAAGATTGTGCTGTGAGCTTAGTAGATGTGGATTTATGAGACCTGGTCTCATGCAGTTGAGTAATGCGGAGTTCTGCCTTATCTTTTGCATTTTGAGATCTCTTTGCTTGTTTAGTTCATCTGTCTTTAGGCCGTTCTGCTAAAGAGCCTTCTATATTGGAGTCCTTAAAGAAAGCTGTGTATTTTGCAGAAAATCACTGGTAGCATTCGTACGCTGCAGATAGGCAATCTGTAGATTTTTTTTTTTTTTTTTTATTAATTTGGTTGATTGCAGTGTGGCAACACTGACATGCAGTATGTAGTTTTGTCCCATAGATCGGACAAATTGCTGGAGAGCTCATCTCTCTAGTGGTTTTGTCATCTTCCCTAAGTTTCTGTGTTGGTTTTATTGTCTGTTTTGTGTCTTATACTTTTTCTTTAAATAATGGAGTCATCCTTGGTCTTCATTTGAGCCCCTGCTGCTCAAAAAGTGATGGATGGTCCGATCAGACACTGAGGCACCTTGACCTTGGAGTTCAGCTTGTACCGCTTTAGAAGTTTTCCATTCTCTTCAATCTGAGGTTGATTTTCTTTGTGGTCACGTCCAGGGTGCTTGGCTTCACTCCCATCTTAAACTTTTTTAGCATATTTGCAGCTGTACCAAAAGGTGCCTTAGCGTTTACCCTTGATGGTGTCTAATTTTATTTCTGATCTTCTCAGAAAACTCTCTGCTTTCTTCTTCTTTTCTCAATTCAAACAAGCTGACTGACTTGTTGCAAGATTGAAGACTTGTGATACTGATTATAAAAAACATTTAGGGCCCCATTCACACTTGAGTGTTTTTGTAGAATGAAGCTCCAAAATGCTCAACATCCACAATCCCCACAGTTTTCAGTTGTGCCTGTTCACACCTGAGTGTATTGTCGCTGGAAGCTTTGGAAGCTTGCAGTAAAATAAATTTGTTTGAAATATCCCTACGATCCATTTATTTATAATCATTTTGTATATACCAGGGATATGCAATTAGTGGACCTCCAGCTGTTGCAGAACTACAAGTCCCGTGAGGCATAGCAAGAATCTGACAGCCACAAGCATGACACCCAGAGGCATGATGGGACTTGTAGTTTTCAACAGCTGGAGGTCCGCTAATTGCATATCCCTGGTATATGCCAACAAATCTGTCCAGGCCATTTAAAAATATCTTTGTACAATGAGCAAGCATTTCTCTCTCTTCATACTTTTCTTTGCTTTATTCTGACTTACCAGTGGCATGCAGGTATATTATTTAATTGCTTTTAAAGGCTCTTATGTATTTTTTTTTATTTAAATAAACATGTTATACTCTGTCCAATACCATTGTACAGAACAGGCCTAAACCTCCTCAGCTGGGGTTCTCTGCTTCCACTCTCTGCTCCTCCTTTTCTGTGTCTGCCCCCAAAGCAAGCGTTTCCTATGGGGGCAGACGGGCGGGCTTGATCCCGACAGAGGCTGAGAGCGCCTGCTCTTTGCTTAAAGGATTGGATTAACAGTAGCAGGAGCCAATGAGTCCTGCTGGTCGCAGTCAAGCCTGTGAGAGCGAGGAGAGAGGACTGGCAGATGGGCAGAGCGCTGGATCGATACAGGACTCGGGTAAGTATCTGGGGAGGGAAATGGGCACAGCAAGTGTCAAAACATTGTTTTATTGCCACCTGTGTCCTGTTGGAGAGATTGTCTGTGCAGATGCCAGACGTACTCCTTGTCAGCTGATGAAATCCTTGATTGGTAGGACTGCGGCTGGAAGGTTGTAATGGTGCAGAATGAAAACCTTTGGCTTTGTGTAACTAAAAGGCAGCCTTCACCCACTTGCTGGCTTGCATAACATTTTTGAGCAGATATTACACATTTTACCAAAGCACCACTAAAAAAACCTGAATGCACCCTGGTTGAAAAAGGCTGTTCTAAACCACCTATTTTTTCTGTACCCTTCCAGCTTCAAGAAGCTGGACCCACTTGAAACGCGTGGACCCGAAAGACTGTGCTGTTATTTGCTGCAGCACAATCCAGTTAGCGTTTACCGGCCAATGATTTGTGGCTGGGACCTGCTGATCGCCTCAGCGAATGACAGAAGAGAGCCCTGTGTTGGTAAATAAAACTCCCTGCAAAAAACAAAACAAAAAAAGGCACATTCCTAGGTAAAACCCCACACAGTAAACACACTAAACATTGTTGGGCACATATTTAACCCCTTGATCGCCCAAGATGTTAATCCCCTCCCACTCATTAGTACAGTGATGGTGTATTTTTTTTTTTTTTTTAGCATTAATCGCTGTACTTGTGTCACTGGAGATGTCCGTGGCAGTTAGCCAGTTCCCCCCCCTAGTGTCAATTAGTGCAGCAGGCAATCTGACCCTATCATAGTCCCAATTTAAGTCGCTGATCACCACCATTTAAAGAAAAAATTATTAGATATGTTTTATAAAATAAATAAAAATAATAATAATAAAATATTGGCGTTTTTTCAAAATGTTGGGTCTTTTTTTCGTTTATACGAATGCACAATCACCTGCGCAGTGCCGAACTGCAAAAAATTGCCTATTTACATGTCTTGTATCAGGACATAGTGCAAACTGCTATTCACCAAACTGTTTTTTTTTGTTTTGTTTTTTTAGCAGTTATGTGCAGATTTTTTCTGTTCTTCTCTGAAATTAGATTTCAGTTTTAGTAGGTGATACTTTTTTTTTTTTTTATATCCAGATAATGATTAGTGTGTAATAATACTGCTTGTATTAGCTCCCATATACTTCTTACGCTGGAGATCTGGTTACAGTAAAATGGTCATCGTTTCCATGTGCGCTGTGTTCCGCTCCCCCTGTGTTTTACAACCGCAGTAGAAGCTGCTTTATCCAACACTTCCATGTGTGTGTTCTGTACATTGATGGGATGGAATGTGAAGGGTAAAAGCACCGCTTTAATTAGGAAACATGTTGTATATCCTTAGGGGAGCTTGACTTTAGCACACTGTGTTGTAGCATTCCAGACTCAGCTGAGATTGTGATCTATAATTAAATGAATGGAATTAAGTCTTCATCTGTAGTTTAATTATTGTGTTCCATGCTTAATTATGGTTACTTAGGGTGTGTCCAGCAGTGCTCTTTAGCTATCATCCGTGCATTAATGCTAACTCTTTCGATCCAGATTGTTTTTTTTTTTTTTTTTTTTTAATCTGGCCATACATATAGATTTTTTTTGTGTTCAGCCTGCAGGCTAAAAACAAAAAAAAATCTAATCAGATTCTTCCATCCATGCAATATATGAATGGAGGAATCTCCTGCTGTGATTATTGTATTTGGACAGCCGGCTTTGCTAGCTGTCAATATACCAGAACACTGTCTGACCCTACGTTCACACTAATGCGTTTTTTTTAGTGCCTTTTGCAGTTTTCAGAAATGCACTACAGTCCATTTAACATGGTTTCCTATGGTACTAGTTCACATCGGTGCGTTTTTGGAAAGGGTCGGGGACTTTTTTCCCCGTGATTTGCGGCTAAACTTCAATGGAGCTGCACTAGAAAAAGCAAGTGGTGCATTTATGTGTTTTGCGGTTCTTATTTTACCACTGTATATAGCTGGTTGCTAAGCAGGCGTCCTTAGCAACCGATGAGTCGTCAGATGGTTCGGGGGGGGGGGGGGGGGGAGAGCTGGTTTTTGACAATTTTTTATTAATAGCCCTGTCTCTTCCTGCCGTCTTCTCCCTTGCCGCTGGTTATCCGATAAAAGAATTTTAAAAGCCGCTCTTGTTCTGTTGCTGGCCTCCAAACCCATACTAGACCTGAAGTGCCTGGTATGGACCTGGGGAGGAACCCCACACCGTTTTTTTTTATTTTTCGCAATTTTTTTTGCTGTCAAATATTTTTTTGTTTTTACATTCAGCTTTCAGCAGGGAACCCCGCGGCAGCTGGCTTCCCGACCCCCTCCTTAGCAACCAGCTATATACAGTGTGTTTTACAGTGCGTTTAAAGAGGGGGGAAAAAAAAATAAAGATGCAAAATGAGTGAAGACTACTTGCAAAATGCACTGAAAAACGTGCCTGAAAAACAAAAAAAATCAAATGCAGCCGCATAGATGTGAACCTAGACTGAATCTGATTGTAGGTGCTGATTGGACAACCATTTTCCGCCTGACTCCTATTGATTTTATTTTTTTTTTAATGGAGGGATGGTGGGCAGGAGGCAGATTTTGTCTGATTTCTGATGAAATCCATGGATAACCAGCTTTTAAAGTGGATCTCTGATTTAAATTTTGCAGAGAAAAAAGGTTTATGTTCATTAGCGTACAATGACAGTTTATATTAAGCCAATTCTTTTCACATGAATATTTTAAACTTTGAAAATCAATAGATCACCTTTAACTACTTCAGCTCTGGAAGATTTAACCCCCTTCCTGACCAGGCCATTTTTTTGCAATACGTTACTTTAACTGACAATTGCGCGGTCGTGCGACACTGTACCCAAATAAAATTGATAGTTACATAGTAGGTGAGGTTGAAAAAAGACACAAGTCTATCAAGTCCAACCTATGTGTGTGATTATGTGTCAATATTACATTGTATATCCCTGTATGTTGCGGCCGTTCAGGTGCTTCTCTAATAGTTTTTTGAAACTATTGATGCTCCCCGCTGATACCGCCTGCGGAAGGCAATTCCACATCCTTGCCGCTCTTACAGTAAAGAACCCTCTACGTAGTTTATGGTTTCTTCTAATTTTAGTGCGTGGCCACGAGTCTTGTTAAACTCCCTTCCGCAAAAAGTTTTATCCCTATTGTGAGATCACCAGTATGGTATTTGTAAATTGAAATCATATCCCCTCTCAAGCGTCTCTTCTCCAGAGAGAATAAGTTCAGTGCGCACAACCTTTCCTCATAACTAAGACCCTTTATTAGCTTTGTCGTCCTTCTTTGTACTCGCTCAATTTCCAGTACATCCTTCCTGAGGACTGGTGCCCAGAACTGGACAGCATACTCTAGATGCTGTCGGACCAGAGTCTTGTAGAGCGGGAGAATTATCATTTTATCCCTGGAGTTAATCCCCTTTTTAATGCATGCCAATATTCTGTTTGCTTTGTTAGCAGCAGCTTGGCATTGCATGCCATTGCTGAGCCTATCATCTACTAGGACCCCCAGGTCCTTTTCCATCCTATATTCCCCCAGAGGTTCTCCCCCCAGTGTATAGATTGCATTCATATTTTTGCCACCCAAATGCATTTTTTTTTTTACATTTTTCTACGTTAAACCTCACTTGCCATGTAGTTGCCCACCCCGTGAATTTGTTCAGATCTTTTTGCAAGGTTTCCACATTCTGCGGAGAAGTTATTGCCCTGCTTAGCTTAGTATTGTCCGCAAATACAGAGATTGAACTGTTTACCCCATCCTCCAGGTCGTTTATGAAAAAATTAAATAGGATTGGTCCCAGCACAGAACCCTGGGGAACCCCACTACCCACCCCTGACCATTCTGAGTACTCCCCATTTATCACCACCCTCTGAACTCGCCCCTGTAGCTAGTTTTCAATCCATGTACTCACCCTATGGTCCATGCCAACGGACCTTATTTTGTACAGTAAACGTTTATGGGAAACTGTGTCAAATGCTGTTTGCAAAATCTAGATACACCACGTCTATGGCCCTTTCTTTAACTAGATGACAGCTTGGTGACTTGATGACAGATTGGTTTGGCAAAAACGATTCTTCATGAATTCATGCTGATTACTGCTTATGATACTGTTCTCATTACTAAAATCTTGTATATAGTCCCTTATCATACCCTCCAGTAGACTGTCAATAAAAATTAGGAACAATGGTCTGGCAATTACTTGACTGAGTTCCCCAAGTACCCTGCAAGCCATCTGGTCCCGGTGATTTATTAATGTTAAGTTTTCCAAGTCTAATTTTAATTCTGTCCTCTGTTAACCATGGAGGTGCTTCCTGTGATGTGTCATGAGGATAAACACTGCAGTTTTTGATTACTGAAGCCCCCCGATTCCCTTGTGAAGACTGAGGAGAAGAATAAATTCTATACCTTTGCCATCTCCCCATCTTTTGTAACCAGATGTCCTTCCTAATTCTTTATGGGGCCAATATGGTCTGTCCTCCCATTTTTACTGTTTACATACTTAAAGAATTTCTTGTGATTTTTTTTTTTTGCTTTCCTCCGCTGTGTGTCTTTCGTGTTCTATTTTAGCCACCCTAATTGCACCCTTACATTTCTTGTTGCATTCTTTATAAAGTCTGAATGCTCATGATGATCCCTCAACCTTGTATTTTTTATAGGCCTTCTCCTTTGTTTTTATATGCAAATTGATGTCCTTTTTTTCCCACAAATAGAGCTTTCTTTTGGTGGTATTTGATCATCTCCTGTGGTTTTTATTTTTTGCACTATAAAAAAAAAAAAAGAATCGGGACTGGGAAAAAAATAAACTATTTTTTACTTTCTGCTATAAAAAACATATCCAATAACTTTTTATTTTTCAAATCTAATTTCTTCATCAATTTAGGCCAATATCTATTCTTCTACATATTTTTGGTTAAAAAAAAAATCCCAATAAGCGTATATTAATTGGTTTTCACAAAAGTTATTGTATCTACAAACTAGGGGATATTTTTATGTATTTTTTTTTTCTCGCTTCTAATAGTGGCGGCGATCAACGACTTATAGCGGGACTGTGATATTGCAGCAAACAAATTGGACACCTAACTGATACTTTTATACTAGAGGAAGGCATAGATCCGTGTCCTTGCTTTACAGGAACACAGGAACAATGCCTTCCCCACTGACAGAACATTGATCTGCCTTGTTTACATAGACAATGGGTCAGCGGGACATGCTGACCAGCTCCCGATGGTTAAAGACCCTCACACCCGTTACCCAGAAGTATGCGCAATGCGGCCACTCTAGCAGTAAAACTGCTATAGGGCGGTCCGAAAGAGGTTAAGGGATAATTCACAACACACAATTGAGCATAATGCTCGTGCACTGGTGTGCATTGTAAAGTGCTGCTGTGTGCATCAATGCATTTCTAAAACACATTGCGATTCTTGCTTTTTTTTTAAAAATTTTTAAAGCGTTCACCTTTTACAAGAAATCTGTGAAGTTGACCTAACACTGGAACCCTCCCCAGTCCCGGTGTCCCTGATCAGTGCCGTCCCGGTGTCCCTGATCAGTGCCGCTCCACTCTCGGTGTCCCTGATCACCGTCGCTCCAGTCTCGGTGTCCCTGGCCATTGGCATATGTACACCCTTAGCCGCTGCTTCAAAGTTTTCTGCTCCCCAACCTAATGTATGAACATGCCTCAACAGTGCAGTCAGTCAGTGTCTCTGATCACCACCACATCAGTCAGTGTTGCAAGATCTATGTAGCTAGAATCAGTCAATGGCTGAAAGTGCTGATCAGTTTATTCTGGTGGGGGGAGAGTCCCTCTGTCAGAATACAGTAGCGTAACTGAGGAGCTCCCTGCATCACACATCGTTGATTTGATGCAGGAATCTGTCAGTTTTTTTATGGTTAAACGAAAAAATTAAAGCATGTGCATACCCAGCTTAAGTCAGCTACAGTGTTCCTGATTTCTGCCACTAGTCTCCAGTGTCACTGGACCAATGTAAGCCAACAATCGTGTTGCTGATCACAACTACTCGAGTCAGTTTTACCTGAATAGTGCAGCCAACAGCAGTGTTCCTAAGCACTGGCACACCAGTGAAGTGTTGCCTTTGCCTCTCACCTGCACTGACCATGGACTGTTTGACCACGTTTCTGCCTGCTGCCTGGACTGATCCTTTGCCTGTTTGCTGACCATGTCTGTGCCTTCAGCCTCAACTGACCCACCTGCTCGTCCCACTTACTACTATCCTGCAAGAGACGAATCCCAGCCACCCCCTGCAGACAACTGCACTCCGGGAAGCACAGGGTCTCTTTTGTTCTTCCTTTTTTCAGCTTCCTGTACATCCTGGCCAGTGAACATGGCGTTCCTGGGGGCAGCCACGTACCAGTAGGCTAGGCATGCTTGGCTTATAGGAACAGGGACTGCTATAGGCGATTCTACACTAAACTATATTCTCTGACCACTTCTACAAAGGCAATCATTACAGTACATTTTTTTTTCTATACAGTGGTGGCTGATTTTTATGATACAGAAGATACGATCTTTGATACATGATCGGCCCATACATTTAAAAAGACTCACACACTCGCAGGTATCGCCATACTTGGGATGTGTTCTAAGGTTACCCATGCTTGTGTGGGAAATATCATGTTATTTAATTGACATTTTTTTTAATTGTGTAAAGGAAACAAAAAATTATTCTGCATTCTCCAAAAACTTATGGCAAAAATGGAAGTCTTCAAAAGACTTATCGGGCCTCTTAGAAAAAACCCAGGGGGTTTGCTTTCAAAAGTGTGGTCATTTTGTAGGGGTGTTTCCACTGTCCTGATGCTCCAGGGTCTCCAAAAATGTGATAAGTAGTCAGAAAATTAGATGTGTAATTTATTCATTGGAATGCCTGAAGGTGCTCCTTGGATTTTGGGTCCCTCTATGTGGCTAGGCTGTGAAAAAGTCACAAGTGGCATCACCTTATTCAGAAAGCGTAGCAGAATGTGTTTTTGGGATGTAATTCTAAGAATGCCCATGATATATGTTTGAAATATCTTTCTTTTAATAATTTTTTTATTGAAATGTTGTTTTTTTTTTTCTTAATAAAAGTACAATCCTAAGTATAGAACATGTCCTACACATCGCCCATGGGGTGTCGGAATGTATTCCAAGTACAAAAAATATAAAAAAAGGTCATACAAGAGCATTATATAACAGTATATGCTCTATAAACATAGTAGACAGACCAAAGTTTTCTATCCAAACATAAGGTAGAGAATTGCTAACAGTGTTAGTATATTGTTTACTGTCTAATAACTAAGGCCGAAGTAGGCACTGTGGAAAATATTATGTATACACAAAAATAAAGAAAACAGAAAGGAAGCAAGAAAGAGCGGAATTATTAATAGGATTTATATAGTGCCAACAGTTTGCGCAGTGCTTTACAACATGAGGGCAGATAGTACAGGTACAATACAATTCAATACAGGCAGTATTACATAGTAGGTGAGGTTGAAAACACACAAGTCCCATCAAGTCCTACCTATGTGTATGATTATATGCCAGTATTACATTGTATATCCCTGTATGTTGTGGTCGTTCAGGTGCTTATCGAATAGTTTTTTGAAACTATCGATGTTCCCAGCTGGGACCACCGCCTGTGGAAGGGAATTCCACATCCTTGCCACTCTTACAGTAAAGAACCCTCTACATAGTTTAAGGTTAAAGAAGGGAGTCCGCCTGAAAAAAAATGATTAAAAACCAGCAGCTACAAATACTGCAGCTGCTGACTTTTAATAAACGGACACTTACCTGTCCAGGAGTCCAGCGATGTCGGCAGCCAACACCTCGGTGAGGGAATAAGGAAGTGAAGTGTTGCGGCTTCACTTCCCGGTACCCACTGCGCATGCGCGAGTCGCGCTGCGCGTCCTAAGTTGTCGCCGCTATCTCCTGGGACCTGTGTGTTTCCCAGGAATCAGCGGGGGGGTGCGGGAGGGGGCGTGACCCCCACGGGAGTCTATACCCGGAAGTGGGTGCAAATACCTGTCTAATACAGGTATCTGCATCCCCCTCCCCCCTGAAAGGTGCCAATTGTGGCACCGGAGGGGGGGGGGAAATCAGATGACCGGAAGTTCAACTTTTGGGTGGAACTCCGCTTTAAACCTCTTTTCTTCTAATTTTAATGAGTGGTCACGTGTCTTGTTAAACTCCCTTCCGCGAAAAGGATTAGAGGGCCCTGCTCTTTAGATTTTACAATCTAGGAAATTAAGACTGAGCACAACCAGAGCTGCCCTTAAACCCCCCCCCCCCCCGCTCACTAATCAGTGCTTATGAAGGTGGGGCTTGTGAGTAGCAAAGCCAAAGATCTCAAACTCCTTCAAATTTGTCTTTTGTCCTGCAGTAAACTGACCAGTTTTTCGATTAACATAATCTAAGCAAGTTTACGCCTTATCAAATATGTCTACACCCAGTATCTTTTAGGCAGTTGTGAAATATATTTTATCTGCGAGGAACATGTAAGAAAATCAATGTGTATTTTTGAGAATATTATTAATAGGTTTGTTCAAGAGTTACTAGTACCTTTTTTCGACATATTAATCATAGCTACCGGGAATATTAAAGTGTGCACCCTCGTCCAGAAGCAACTGAATTTGGGATAGGTCCACCATGTCTACCATTGAGCCCTCTGGGCCACAGCCTCTAAAGCAGTGGTTCTCAACCCCTCTAGTGCCGTGACCCCTTGATAAAATTTCCCAAGTTGTGGGGACCCCTAACCATAAAGTTATTTTTGTAGCGTGGGTTGTCAGCACCCAAGGCAAGGCAAGACAAGTAATTTGCGCCCCAGACCCATGGACATTTAGCGCTCCCCGAGTCCCTTCTACTCGTACAGTATTAAAACCCCTTATGGTATATTTTAGGACTTACCACTCCTTCTCTTTTGTTATCCTTTCTTTCCCTTTTATATTTCTCTATCCTAATTTCTTGTTTTTATTCCCCCATTCCTCTCTCTTGCCGTCTTTCTTGTTCTTTCACTTATTCTTTCTCTCCCTTTTTCTTTGTTCTTCCCCCTCTTTTCCTCTCCCTTCCATGTATTCCATGTATTGGGGGGGGGGGGGGGGATGAGTGGCAGTGCTGGGGGAAGTTCCGATCAGGCTACTTAGGTCATCTGCTGATCTGAGAACTCTAGTGGGGACTTTTAATGACTACTATAATCACAGGTAGTGTTACTCACTGTATCCCTGGCTTCACTGTGTCTCTGACTTTGTGGCGTCTCGTAGCAGTGACACCTATGCCGAAATCAGGAGATGGGGTCTCCTCCAGCCCCTCCCACTTCACATTCCTCACCAGTCAGCTGACCTCTAGTCTCTGCCCCCAGCCATGCCGTGAACTGAATGGGTGGCTGCGAAGAGGCTGAGTGGGCGGCTGCGGGCTCCAGGGACAGCCCTGCTGGGCAGCCGCAAAATAGTTGGGAGAGCAGTGCGGGCTTCAGGAACAGCCCAGGATTTGGTGACCCCTGGCAAATAGTCATTCGACCCCCAGGTTGAGAACCACTGCTCTAAAGCATCTAAAGGAGATTTATTTTAGATATTCTGGCTGCAACTATGTACCAACGAGACGTGATGTTGTAATTGGCTTCTATTAACCGGATTAACCGGAACATCTCCCATATTGGTTATTTGGGAGATGTTCCACTGGTAAAACTGGAAAAATGTGGCAGGACATAGTAAAGTTTAAACTAATGGAAAGGGAGGTAAATAAAAACGTTAATTTTGCTTGTGACAGTGATAATCCATCTAAATTGCAGGCAATCAACTGAAACAGTCCTGCAAGTGCCTATAATGCCTCGTTTCCACTGAGCGGATCGGTTCGGTACAGTTTGAATGGCCTAGAATGGTCGGGTCTATTCTGGTGAGCGTTTCCACTGCAAGTGGGACCACAAGGGGCCATACAGGGTTTAGAAAAAATGCCTCAGCATAGCACAGCAGAGGGTTTTCTGTCAGCCAATCAGTGGAATGTATCGTAGCTCCGCCCTAACCGAACCGTTCCATTTTCTATGGCCCCACATCTGAAGCAGGACCCTGAATGGAACGGTTCAGTTCGGTTGTATGGGCCGCTTTCATAATGGAAACACCCAAAATAGCGTACCGTACTGAACCGATCCACTCAGTGGAAATGAGGCATATGTCAGCAAAGCAAGTCCCTAAACTGTAGTTCAATTAAACAGTACAGCTTGGTCAAGGACACTCCCACCTTCAGATTGGATAATGATGGAACAACACACCGAGCTAATCTATTTTCTCTCACTTCCTGTAAGTGTGATTACAGGGTTAGCCTTCCATCACTGTGCAAAGCAATAGGGTGCTGATTGGCTTACTGCGCTGCCCCACCCTCTCCCAATCTGAGTGCCAATGATCGAGAGATTTCAGGAGCCTATCAAGACAGATCTGGGTATTTACACCTGCTATATTTGAAATCACATTTTTTTGTCTCCCTGGAGGTCAACTTTGAAATATCTACTTTTTAGACCTCTGTTTTATTGTGTTTTTTTTTTTTTACGCTGTAAGTTATGGATATTCAGAAACAAATGAAAGCATTTAGCTGGAAAGCTGTGATTAATAAAATCTGAGATGCCCAGGTTTTATTGGAAAAAAAAAAAGTGCATGATATGTGACAGATATTTTATATATCATATGGAAGCCATGAATAATCCTTCAAACCTTATTCACATAAAAGGAACCACTGTGTTTGCTATAATAGCGGTGCAGCACCAGATGCTGCTAACAAAACTTGATATAGTGCAGCCCGCAGGCCAAGGCACAATGAAACCAATAGCTACAGGGCACTGTTGCAGAACTTGAATTTGGGCCCCTCATGCAAAGACCTTTCATGTCCTGATCAGCCTTTGAGATGCTATTTTTTTTTTTTTCTTTTAACTTTGATGAAAAAAAATCACCTTTTCAACTCTTATAAACAAGTAGAGAATTAAACTGGAGATACATGAACTTAAAAGTAAACCACTGTGTATTTTCACTAGCACAGTAGTTATTATTTTACAGGATTTATATAGCGCCAACAGGTTAGGCAGCACTTTACAATAAACGAGGGAGGGAAGAAGTTCCCTGGTCTGCTGTCACAGCGGGGATCGCAGGGGCAGTGCATTAATAACATGTTACATATTATACCCTGAATATGGGTGTAACCTGTTATGAAAGGTGAATTTATCATTTAAGCTACTAACTTTAGTAGCTTTTCTTTTTTTTTTTTTTTTTTTTATATATTTTTAGTTTCCGATTTCTGGCGTAGGCCAAAAATCTGGAAGAAGAGAGGAGAGACTTTCTCAGCTAAGTACTCCCTCCTGCCTGCATACCTGAGCGAAGGGCTTCCAGGAAGTAAATGTTACATGGATCATCTGCCCTTTCTAGAGGTGGCCGCAGCTAGAGATGATAGGAGATTGTTTTTTCAAAGTGATTTCTCAACATAATAAAGCATGGAGACATTGATGGATGGGGGGTTTGTTGTGAATATTAAAAATGAATTAAATAACTTTTTCAGCTTCTCACCTAGTGTAAGCACCTAAATGTTTTAATATTCACTTCTTGTAGTCCTTGGATCTTTTTTTGGGGAGAAATACAATGCAAATAAAGACATTTCAATATTCTGATGTGCATACATCATTGACTCGGTCAGAAAAGGATTCCGTTCCAAAAAACTGGGGGAAGGGGGTATAGCACTCTAAGCCAATCAGGATCTACTTCACTGCACAGTGCACTCATTCTTTTCTCATAATAATGAGAGGGAGATTAGGAACAGCAAGGTTTTGTTTCAAAGTAAGAAAAAGTATAATTATGAAGTCTACTTTAAAAGCTAAGTCTACCGTTCTACAAAATGTTGTAAATTCAGCAACATTGATATATTAAAAAATGTGCATTTACTAAATTTTTGCAATGAAGCCTGCAGAGCGTTGCACCCTCGATTCTGTTCTGCAATATTCATCCCCAGGCCCAGGTCCATACCTGAACGACCACAACATACAGGGATATACAATGTAATACTGACATATCACACACATAGGTTGGACTTGATGGACTTGTGTCTTTTTTCAACCTCCTCTACTATGTAACTGAGGGTAAATCTCAAGGAGCTACATCAAGAAGGACCCCAGCATTCAGGTAAGGGGGGTGGTATATGTGACCATACTTCATATTACATCCTATGGGTGTAACCTGAAACCTGGTTTAAAATGTGGAGTTGGCCTTTAAATGTAATCAACAAAATGTTTATTTGTAATTCTAGGTACTTTTTCCATATAGTCTACCCCTCTCTGGACACAACTTGTCTGTCAAATCTTGTTGTGGAATTATAGCCTTCACTTAAAGGAACCCTGGCTGTGGAACATATTTTGCTTGAGTATGTTTACTTGGCGCCCTCTAGTACAGCCTTTCTTAACTTTACCATAAAATAACTTTCTAGACTTGGGGAAACCCCTGGTAATAATTACTACAGTATATCTACAGCTTACAATACACTAGCGTGATGGTCGGTGGAAAGAATTACATTGGTGATCAATGGGAAGATCTACACCCCCCCCCCCTTTACAGATCACTAAAAAAATAATTGGTTTCACTGGTTACCTATGTGAGGGTTTGTGCGGGTAGGAGTGGAAAGTAATATACTTTGGTACTTTCTTAGCTATCTTAGTTCTATGTCTGCAAATGCCTCCATGTTGTAGTAAACACAACCCCTTTACACCCTCTAGTGTGTACTACTAGTAGTGTAGGAAAATCTAACTTTGACTCATGCTGTAAATCTATGCTTAATTTGGTCGGGATTATTAGAATTCAGAGCTGAGTACTTGTACAGGCAGCTTTCTAGTACCTCCCCCTGGATCTGGAAGTTTGAAGAAACTTCTAGAAGTTAGTGGGCGGAGGCTAGGAGGGCTGTCCTGCATGATTCAGAGAGCTCAGTCAATACCTGGGTGGTTGACTTGGCGGGGGACTAAGCCAACCCTTAAAAATGGATGAGCCATGCCATCCAGGGGAGTTGGGTGGAAGCTGGCGATGCAGTGATGTGGAGTCTGTCGGTGGCCCTTGGGGTGAACTCCCTACTCTGGCGGGTGCTCTGCCTCAGGCCGAGGCTCAGGTGCTGGCCAGGAAAGGACCCTACCACAGAAGAAGCTGGAGGGAAGCTTTCCTGAGAGGCAGCGGGAGCAAGAGGACAAAGTGAGTAATTCAGCACTGTGCAGGGCTGAAAAGGGAAGGGGGAGACTGCCACATGTAGCAAGTCTCCCTTGAGGACAGTGGTGTGCTTAAAGTGGAGCTCCACCCAAAAGGGGAGGCTCCGCTTGTTTGCCTAGTTTTGACAGGTACTTGCCCCTACTTCTCCATGGCGAGATCAGCCGGAAGTCACCTGGGAGTCCAGTCCCCTTTCCTCCTTAACCCACCGCCAGGCCATTCAAAAAGTGCAGTGCGCTTCACGCATGTGGAGTAGAGCTGGCTGCAAAGCCGCAAGGCTTCACTGCTGGTTTCCCTTACAAGAAATGGCGGCGGAAGAGCCCAAGAGTTGATTAAGAATTTGGCTGGGGTGAAGACCCCGCTGGATCCAGGGACAGGTAAGTGTCCTAATATTAAAAGTCGGCAGCTACAGTATTTGTAGCTGCTGACTTTTACTTTTTCTGATGCAGCCTGGAGCTCCTCTTTAAGTCTTTGGCCTTGCCCTGGGAGATTTCCAGAGAGTCAGTCGGGTGGACTGGTGTAGAGAGAGAGAGAGTCAGCCAGGTGGGCTGGTGAAGAGGTGGCCAGGTGGGCTAGCATTTTCTTCAGAAGTGGAACTGTAAATAAGGAGTTGTCCCTGTTTTTTCTTGTCACAGTCAAGTTGGCATCCCATAAATTCCTATTCCCATCCAAGTTATTAACCCCTAATAAAACAACAAAAACAAAGCTGAAGGACTGCTTTCTGTGACTTGGTGTACTTGGCTGTGCAGCAGTGGGAAACCCTGTCATCTGCAGCTCCTACGAGGTGTGTGCTACACATCTATGCATAATAAGCCATCCTGATCATCATCATCCTGTATTGATGTGTACGATGTTCTTGGTGTGCATGAAAGAAGCAATGACAAAGCCAATAGGTGCAACATGCTAATGGGTTTGAGGAAATCATAGGACCAAGGCGTTTTCCTCTGGACCCTACTTGGGCTCCTGGTCTAGTCAAATAGGACAGATAATTCAGTGGTTCATCTTGTACTATGCAAGCATTGCAGACCTTTTTAGTGATTTGCTTGTTTTTGTTTGGAGATAATCCGAATCTAAAACATGACTGCATGTTTAACAACCCCAGGCAAGGAATGTATTGACAGACTGTTGGCGCTCAAGTAACTATGTTGAAGTATGAATGAAGGATCCAAGCCAAGGGTCATAGCAATCTTATTTATGTAGTGTACGTGAGTAAACAGATTCCAAGAATTCATATTTACACTTGCATAAAAATCTATGAAGACAAGCGGTGGGAGTATTTTGTTTAGGTGCGGCTTTCTTGTTGACAGCTGTATGTGGTAATTTACTAAGAAAATTATTTCAGGGATGACCTACATTGTGTCTAAGATGTTTTGGATGGCAGCGAGAAGAGATGTCTTATCTTAACCCAAAACCTATGTTTGTTACAACTGTAATGCGAAAGTTCTACTAAAACTTCATCCAGGCTGATTTTACAAATCAGAAAACATCTGTTTTATGTTGATAAGAGAACTATTGGCTGAATAGAGCTGACACTTGATCAGAAAAGATTATCTTCGACGTCCAAACATTTTAGCATCACCATTAATGCGGAACAGATGGTTGTCTCCACTACAAGAAATCAACATTTTGCTGCAGGGTACAAACTAATTCTATTAATTGCCTGTTTTTTATAAATATTCATGTGTATACTATATGCACTGTTTAGATCAACCCCCTGGGCTTATGTAGACATACCTTCTCTTCCTTAAAGAGAAATGTATACTGCTGTGCTATTGTAGTAAACGCTCTTTCAGCCCCGACATACAATGATCATGCAAATACGCACTTTCTGAAATCTGGCATGCTTTCAAAGTTTAGTTAGATATCATATCTCATACAGTGCCTTGCAAAAGTACCCCCCCCCCCCCCCCCTTTTGATTTGTTGTCTCACAACCTAGAATTAGCATGGATTGTTTGAGGATTTTCATCATTTAATTTACAGAACATGCCCACAACTTTTGAAGATTTTTTTTTTATTATTGTGAAGCAAACAACAAATAGGACAAAATAACAGAAAAATCAATGTGCATAACTGTTCACCCCCCTAAAGTCAATACTTTGTAGAGCCCCCTTTTGCGGCTATCACAAGTCCAATTCGCTTTGGATAAGTCTCTATGAGCTTGCCACATCTTACCACTGGGATTTTTGCTCATTCCTCCTCGCAAAACTGCTCCAGCTCCTTCAAGTTGGATGGTTTGTGCTTGTGAACAGCAATCTCTTTAAGTCTGACCACAGATTTTCTATTGAATTGAGGTCTGGGCTTTGACTAGGCCATTCCAACACATTTACATGTTTCCCCATAAACCACTCAAGTGTTGCTTTAGCAGTGTGTTTGGGGTCATTGTCCTGCTGGAAGGTGATGCTCCGTCCTAGCCTCAAATCACACAGAGTGGTACAGGTTTTTCTCAAGAATATTCCTGTATTTAGCACCATCCATTTTTCCCTCAACTCCGACCAGTTTCCCAGTTCTGACTACTGAAAAACATCCCCACAGCATGATGCTGCCACAACCATGTTTCACTGTGGGAATGGTGTTCTTTGGGTGATGTGTTGGGTTTGCACCAGATATAGCGTTTTCTTTGACGAGACTAAAATTGAACTTTTTGGTCATCAGACCAGAACACCTTCCTCCATAAATTTTGGGAGTCTCCCACATACCTTTTTGCAAACTCAAAACGTGCCATTTTGTGTTTTGCTGAAAGTAATGGCTTTCTTCTGGTCACTCTGCCATGAAACGTGAGGCTTATCGTCGTCCTATGTACAGATACTCCAGTCTCTGCTGTGAAACTCTGCAGCTCCTCCAGGGTTACCTTAGGTTTCTGTGCTGCCTCTCTGATTAATGTCCTTCTTGCCCGATCCGTGAGTTTTGGTGTGCGGCCGTTTCTTGGCAGGTTTGCTGTTGTGCCATGTTCTTTCCATTTGGTTATGATAGATTTGATGGTGCTCGTAGGGATCATCAAAGATTTGGATAGTTTTTTATAACCTAACCCTGACTTCTACTTCTCAACAACTTTGTCCCTTACTTGTTTGGAGAGTTCCTTGGTCTTCATGGCAGTGTTTGGTTAGTGGTACCTCTTGCTTAGGTGTTGCAGCCTCTGGGGGCTTTCAAAAAGGTGTGTATATGTAATGACAGATCATGTGACTCATGTGGCACTTAGATTGCATACAGGTGGACATCATTTCACTAATTATGGGAATTCTAAAAGTAATTGGTTGCACCAGAGCTTTTTATGGGCTTCTTAACAAAGGAGATGAATACATACGCACATGCCAATTATCAGTTTTTTATTTCTGAAGAATAGTTTTATGTATATATTTTTCTAATTTTACTTCACCAACTTAGACTATTGTGTTCTGATCCATCACATATAATTCAGATTAAAAAAACATTGAACTAAAGGCTGTAATGTAACAATAGGTAAAAAGCCAGGGGGGGGGGGGGGGTGAATACTTTTGCAAGGCACTGTATATTAAATGAGAACTTGCAGTAATAATCATTTTGCTGCCAAGGTATTTTATTCATTTTTCACACACATGGTAAAATGCACATTTTAAGCCTGAAAATTGCATTCACAAACACTACTAAATACCTTTTCTCATCAGCAGTATATAGCAGTCTTGTGACTTCTATCAGTGTCTGGTTAAAGCTTGGAGGAGTTTTCATTCTCCTCTGACTGTCCTATGATCACTTGCACCCTCCCAAGAAGAAAAAACTCTCTAGCAATACACGCCAAACTGAGCATGTGCAGAGTGTATGCATCACTTCCCTGTGGAAGAGAGGGCACCAGGGTGCACTGTGGGAAGAAGCCAAGTTGGCGGAGGCAGTTTGATGTTTTGGGCAATGTACTGCTGTTTTTAGGGACCTGCCATTCATGTGGATGTTACTTTGGAGTCCCAGTTTTGACAGGCAAGGGCTGTTTTGGCAGCAAAACAGGGGTTTACTTAATCCCTTCACGCCGACCGTACGCAAATATGCAGCATTGGCTTCAAGGGGTTCTACTGGAGTGATGCATGCAGCTGCACGCATCACCCCGCTACCATTTTTTTTTTTAGAGCTGGTGGTTGGCTTTTTTGGGATCACAACTGATGCTTGGCTGTTATCCCAAGCAGTGGGAGGCCCGAGCAACCAGCCAACATGTCCGCTGGCTGGCCAGAGACCCGAATGAAGCCGGAATCCGCTTCGATTGGGTCTGGGATCTAGTAACCCGGAAGTGATGTCATGACGTCACTTCTGGTTTACTGAAGACTTGAAAGACTTGAAAGCGCCAAATTTAAAAAATGTCAGTATTCAAAACAGCCAAACTTAGCGTTTTGCATGCTTTTAAGTGCAAAGGAGGGATTTGGGGTCTTATAGACCCTAGATTCCTCCATAAAGAGTACATATCACTCCCTAATTCTGTCACAAGGGATGTTTACATTCCTTCTGACAGCAATAAAAGTGATCAGATTTTTTTCCCCAAAGGGACAGTGTAAAAATAAGAAAAATAAGGAAAAAAAAAAAATTAAAGCACACCATCTCTCTGTGCTCGTGTGCAGAAGTGAACGCATACTTAAATCGCGACTGCAAATGTAAACAATGTTCAAACCTAACATGTGTGGTATCGCCGTGATTGTTAGAGCAAGAGCAGTAATTCTAGCACTAGACCTTCTCTGTAACTCTAAACCGGTAACCTATAGAAATTTTTAAATGGTCGCCTATAGAGATTTTTAAGTACTGTAGTTTGTCGCCATTCCACGAGTGTACGCAATTTTAAAGCATGACATGTTGGGTATCTATTTACTCAGTGTAACATAATCTTTCACATTATACAGACAAATTGTGCTAACTTTACTGTTTTATTTATTTTATTTTTAATTCATGAAAGTGTATTTTTTCCCAAAAAATTGCATTTGAAAGACCGCTGTGCAAATACAGTGTGACATAAAATCTTGAAATGACCACCATTTTACGCTCTAGGGTCTCTGCTAAAAAAAAAAAAATATAAATATATATATATATATATATATATATATATATATATATATATATATATATATATATATATATATATATATATATATATATATATATATATATATATATATATATATATGTGAATATGTGTATATATGTATATGTGTATATGTGTTTGGGGGTTCTAAGTAATTTTCTAGCGAAAAATACGGATTTGAACTTGTAAGCAACAAATGCCAGAAAAAGGCTTAGGCATGAAGGGGTTAATATTAGGCGGGTGGTCATAATGTTATGGCTGACCGGTGTACATACACTGACATTCATTTGAGAAAATGTTTCCAGCCTGTTCCTTTTAAATTTTGACATCCCTCCCCCCCCCCCCCCCACCCAGGTTGAAAATGAATGTCAGTTTGACCCCACCAATGATAAGAAAATTGAACAAACATTCTTAACTACTTCCCACCCGGCCAATGTACATAAACGGCCGGGTGGGCGCTCTCTCCTTCTGAGTGGACGTTCAGGAACGTCCCTCAGAAGGAGCGGGATCGCGCGCGCCCGCGCAGCGGCGAGATCCCGGTGCGTTCGTGTCACCCGGAAACGGCGCATCTCGGATCGGCAGGAGGGCTCTGTGATTGGCCCTCCTGATCACATGACGGCCGTGTCCAATCACAGCCGTCATGTGATGTAAACACAGCCGGTTGCTAGGCGATCAGCTCTCCTCTCCTCACACGGAAGTTGTCGCTGAGGAGGAGAGGAGAGGGGATCGCTGCAGCCGGCTGATGATCAGTGAGTATGAGCTGTTTTTTACAGCTTTTTACTCACTGATCACCAACCTAGTGTCAACACACATGTAAATACATACATGTAAAACACACACATGTCCCCACATAATGTAAAACACACACATGTCCCCACATAATGTAAAACACACATGTCCCCAAAACACATGTCCCCAAATAATAAAAAAAGCTGTCTCCCACATATGTCCCACTAAAATCACATGTCCCAATGGTAATCTGCACACATATGTACGTGATCACCTGCACACATCTGTACATGATCATTTGCGTACATATGTCCGTGATCACACAAACCAATTATTATACACTTAACAGGATTTTTTTTATCAAAAACATGTAGCAGAATACATTTTGGCTTAAATTTATGACAAAATTCGATTTTACTGGATTTCTTTTAAAACAGAAAAAAGAAAATATAGTTTTTTTTCCAAATTTCCACTATTTTTGCGCTTATATCGCAAAAAAAAAAAATAATGGAGTCGTGAATAAATACCACCAAAAGAAAGCTCTATTTGTGCGAACAAAATGATAAAAATTTCATTTGGGTACAGCGTAGCAACAATTACAACTGAGTAATTGTCATTAAAAGTGCGAGAGCGCTGAAAGCTGAAAATTGGTCTGGGAAGGAAGGGGGCGAAAGTGCCTAGTATTGAGGTGGTTAAAATGAAACTCTTAAAACAAAATTCTAGCGATATACACTATGCCCATTTTATCTCTTTCCTTCAAATATTAAAGAAGTACAGCCAAAGCTTGTTTGGCTGTACTTTTTCTATGGATCACAAGAGTGCAGATCGTTCTGCCCTCCTGCGACCCGTTTTTAGCAGACAGCGGGATGAAGTCCGCTCTCTGCTGACATCACAGAGTCGGTCCAGGCTCCGCGTCATTATGACCACGGAGTCGGGATCCGCCTAGATCCCTGGACCCACACCCGGCTCAGCCTCTCAGTGAACCGCTAAGAGCCTGAGCTGTCCGCTCCCGCCCCCTCCACATCCCCAGCGCTCCAGTGAGTGAGGAGGGAGAAGAGCAGAGAGCTGTGACTGAGTTGAGCGATCAGCGGTGTTCGATTGCTTAGTTCTCAGTGTAGAGGCGCTGGGGGAAAGATGCAGCATCAGTCAACCTAGGTAAGTATGAATCAAGAAAAAAAAAAAAATCTCTTTTTAAAAGAAGTTGTAGGTAAGGCACAGATTCATGAAAGCAGTTCTACTCACTAAAATCATTTTTCACCACATATACATGTATGTTTGTGTAAAATGAAACATGGCTCGGGTGAAATAGTTCTTGTTTAAACACACACGGTTTGGCAAATTGGCAGTCCTTCTGATCATTAGAAAACATAATGAGTTTTTCATCCTTTTTAATTGAGAACTTTATGACAAAGTGTTGCATTATTTGTAGCATTAATGGTCTAATTACTATTATATGGTGCTTGTGCTGACATGTTAAAGCTGAACTCAAGGAAATCAGTGAAACTATTGGGAACTTAATGTTTTTTTAATTCTGAGCAGGCAGTTTTGTGAGCTGTGCATATGCACCCTTATCCAAAAGCACAGTCGAGTCCTTCACATTTGCTGCGGTACCATAGTTTAGTCAAGAACACCTCACCAGACCGCTCTTTGGATCAGTGTTTCTTAACCCAGGGTTCTGTGAGCATGGGACCCAGTTTTATTTGGGTCAGTGTCCAGAGTTTGTGCAGGTGGGCTGGCTGTCAGCACCATAACAACCATGATGCCCCAGAGCCAACTTGCATGGCATAACTTGTTGCTATGGTGATGGTGGCCAGTGTTCTGTCGAAATGGCCAACTCAAAAAAAAATGTACAACCACCGGCAGCTATTGGAGGACTCAGCGAGTTTTCCTCTAATCTACGAATCCCCGCAGTGCCCATGCGCAAGGTACGTCACTAACCTTTTTTGAAAACTCCTCAAGTTCTCCAGCAGCTGCTGGGGGTTTCTGTTATTCTGTCGGGTGCACATTCGCGAATGGCTACCGAAAGTGACATGCAGTATCTCACAAAAGTGAATACACCCCTCACATTTTTGTAAATATTTTATAGATTTTCATGTGACAACACTGAATAAATGACACTTTGCTACAATATAAAGTAGTGAGTGTACAGCTTGTATAACAGTGTAAATCTGCTGTCCCCTCAAAATAATTCAACACACAGCCATTGATGTCTAAACCGCTGGCAACAAAAGTGAGTACACCCCTAAGTGAAAATGTCCAAATTGGGCCCATAGTGTCAATATTTTGTGTGGCCACCATTATTTTCCAGCACTGCCTTAACCCTCTTGGGCATGGAGTTGACCAGAGCTTCACAGGTTGCCACTGGAGTCCTCTTCCATTCCTCTATGACGACATCACGGAGCTGGTGGATGTTGGAGACCTTGCGCTCCTCCACCTTCCGTTAGAGGATGTCCCACAGATGCTCAATAGGGTTCAAGTCTGGAGACATGCTTGGCCAGTCCATCACCTTTACCCTCAGCTTCTTTAGCAAGGAAGTGGTCCTCTTGGAGGTGTGTTTGGGGTCATTACCATGTTGGAATACTGCCCTGTGGCCCAGTCTCCAAAGGGAGGGGGATCATGCTCTGCTTTAGTATGTCACAGTACATGTTGGCATTCATGGTTCCCTCAATGATCTGTAGCTCCCCAGTGCCGGAAGCACTCATGTAGCCCCAGACCATGACACTCCCACCGCCATGCTTGACTGTAGGCAAGACACACTTGTCTTTGTACTCCTCACCTGGTTGCAGCCATACACGCTTGACACCATCTGAACCAAATAAGTTTATCTTGGTCTCATCAGACCACAGGACATGGTTCCAGTAATCCATGTCCTTAGTCTGCTTGTCTTCAACAGACTGTTTTCAGGTTTTCTTGTGCATCATCTTTAGAAGAGGCTTCCTTCTGGGATGACAGCCATGCAGACCAATTTGATTCAGTGTGCGGCGTATGGTCTGAGCGCTGACAGGCTGACCCCCCCACCCCTTCAACCTCTGCAGCAATGCTGGCAGCACTCATACGTCTATTTCCCTAAGACAACCTCTGTATATGACGCTGAGCATGTGCACTCAACTTTTTTGGTCGACCATGGCGAGGCCTGTTCTGAGTGGAACCTGTCCTGTTAAACCGCTGTATGGTCTTGGCCACCGTGCTCCAGCCCAATTTCAGGGTCTTTGCAATCTTCTTATAGCCTAGGCCATCTTTATGTAAAGCAACAAATCTTTTTTTCAGAAACTCAGAGAGTTCTTTGCCATGAGGTGCCATGTTGAACTTCCAAGTGACCAGTATGAGAGGGTGACAGCGATGACACCAAATTTAACACACCTGTTTCCCATTCACGCCTGAGACCTTGTAACACTAACGAGTCACATGACATCGGGGAGGGAAAATGGCTAATTGGGCCCAATTTGGACATTTTTCACTTAGGGGTGTACTCACTTTTGTTGCCAGCGGTTTAGACATTAATGGCTGTGTGTTGAGTTATTTTGAGGGGACAGCAAATTTACACTGTTATACAAGCTGTACACTCACTACTTTACATTGTAGCAAAGTGTCATTTCTTCAGTGATGTCACATAAAAAGATGTAATAAAATATTTACAGACATGTGAGGAGTTTACTCACTTTTGTGAGATACTGTAGTTGGAGGTTTTGATGAGTTGGCTATTTTGAAAGAGCACCGGCTCATCCACACCATGGCAACCCATGACTGATCCAGGACAGACTGCGTGCAGGGCTGCTCCCAGTATTCAGGGCAAGATGGAAGTTGGCCTCCTCCAGGCCTCATCCACCTCCTGCCCTCTGCTGCTATGCTGGAGCAGAAAGGTAGGGCTCTGGTGTGATGGGGTGACTGTGTGATTGGTGATGACTCGGATGTAATGGAAGGGCTCTCGTGTATAGGAGGGTCTGATGCAAATGGGAGCTTCTGATGTAAAATTATTTTCATCAAGTCTGTTTAATGCACTCTCCCAGGCTCAAGTTTTATCAGTTGTAGAGCTACTTTTGTAGCTTGATTCGGGCAAATTGATGCATGTTTGAATCAGTTGAAAGCAGAAACTCATAACAAATGATGTAACAGAGTATAGTTTTTCTCTATTGGCTAATACAAAAATGGCAAAACTCCAAACTGCTTAAAAAATGCTGTACAAAAGTGCTCATAAAAATGTGCAACAAAACACCCAATCCCACGATGCTCGGGTGGGAATGCAGCCTAAATGTTGAAAAATAATGGTTTAGATCATTCATGAGGAGCAGGATGTGATGCTAATGCAGAGTGGGCACCCCAAAAAGCTGTTTGAGAAGGCCAGGGGCAGCCATGTTTGAAAATCATAGTCAGTCATTACATTTTTTATTTATTTTTTTGTAGTAGTGACACCCCCCCCCCCCCCCTCTTCAGGACCTGGCTACATATACAATTAACAAACTCTCAGCTACATCCCAAAACATTCTTATCCGTCCATTGAGAGGATATTGCAGACCCTCAACGCTATTAATTAACATCAAAACAAAGCAGGGCAACCAGATAACCTTACGAGTTCTACACCCCATTAACGGGACAATCCACAACCTAGTCTCACTCTAATGGCCATCATAAAATTGTCAAGCTTTAAAGCTTGAGTAACTAGAATCTTAACGGATATCTGTCCTGGTCTCAGAATCATCACCTGTCATAAATGGTACGGCTGGTGTAATGGTCAACTAGGCATTCCTGACTGGCTGTTCTTAGCCAAAGAATCCAAACTTTAGTGCATTTCATAACTCCTGAGCTTATGATTCTGCAACCAGAATAGGAATATATTTACCTGTATCAGTTAATTAGCAGCGTTGTAAACCCAATCACCACTATCCTAGGAGGTACCAAGAGCAGATTAGGCCCATTATCTCTCATAGATGAAATAGCCATTTGATACCCATCATATTTGTATTCATTCAAAAGGAAATTTAATGCTGGACAATAATATATAAGACGGTAAGCTGTAGGTATTTAAGGATAATAATACCTATAGAAAACTGTATCGGTGGGAGGGCAGCTGTATGGTCATAAACCTGTGACCTCCCATCGGCCACTCCTTAGACCTCCTTATTTGGTCAGATAATTTCTGTCAACACCCTCCTCCTAGACCAGAAAAGAGGCTGAATTAGCAGTCTGGGGCTCTCCTTTTCCATCAAACAAGGAACATCAGCTAAGATCTATGAGAGCCACTGACCAATCTTATGCTCTTTAAATTGGACTCTGCTGAACACACAAAGCAGGACTCTGGTAAGTATTTTCATTCTTAAAACCTTTTTGTTTTGCTGTTGTATTATTGTCTTTTTTCCTTCCTAATGCTCTTTTTATGTACATATGTTGTTTGCAACCTTATACCTTTTCTAATATTAACCATGTGCCGCCCGCCTGCAATGTACTGTGAACGAGCATGCGCTGTAGGCAAAGCAACGTACCCGTACGTCACTGTTTAGGGCACGTGCATGTGCACCCCTGGCTCAGCACCCGCTGTGATTGTACACAGTGGGAGCCTGTCAGCAGGTCCCGGCCATTTGACTGGGACCTGCTGATAGCCTGTGTGCAATCACAGCCCATAGCCCTATGTTGATAGACAACACAGAACTCTGTACAAAGGGCGCGATCTGCAAAGCAGGGATAAGAAGCTGAGAGATATAGTAGTAAAAGCAGCATACATATAACCCCTTGATCACCATAGATGTTAACCCCTTCCCAGCCAGTGTCATTAGTACAGTGACAGTGTATAGTATTCTCACTGATTACTGTAATAATGTCAGTGGCAGATTGCCTTCCGCCCTCGCAGTCCCATTAGAAGTTGCTGATCACTGCCATTAGTAGTATAAAAAAAAATCCAGTGTGTATATATAGCATAGTTTTGTAGGTGCTAATAAATTTCACACAAACCAATCAATATACACGTATGCCATGTACACACGGTCGGACTTTTCAGCTACAAAAGTCCGACAGCCTGTCGACGGAGTTTTGGCGGACTTTGACCAGACTTTTTAACGACCGGACTTGCCTACACACGATCACACCAAAGTCCGACGGATTCGTACGTGATGACGTACACCGGACTAAAATAAGGAAGTTCATAGCCAGTAGCCAATAGCTGCCCTAGCATCGGTTTTTGTCCGTCGGACTAGCATATAGACGAGCGGGTTTCTGGGTCCGGTGGAGTTACGACGTAAAGATTTGAAGCATGTTCCAAATCTAAAGTCCGTCAGATTTGCGACTGGAAAAGTCCGCTGAAGGTCCGGTGAAGCCCACACACTATTGGATTGTTCGCCTGTTGAAAAGTCCGATCGTGTGTATGCCCCATTACTGTTTTTTGGGTTTTTTTTGTTTGTTTTTTGTTTTTTCATCAAAGACATGTAGCGGAATACGTTTTTGGCCAACATTTTTGAAGAAAGTTGAGTTTTTTTAATTGGATATGTTTTATAACAGAAATAAAAAATATTGTTTGTTTATACTGTTTTTTTTTTCTTCAAAATGTGCTGTCTTTTATATCGCAAAAAACAAACAAACAAAACCAGTGGTGACCAAATACCACCAAAAGACAGCTCTGTGTGAAAAAAAAAAAAGATAAATTTTGTTTGGGTACAACGATGCATGAACGAGCAATCACCAGTTAAAGTAGCGCATTGCTGAATGGCAAAAAAAATGACTTGGTCATGAAGGGGGTAAAATCTTCTGGAGCTCAAGTGGTTAAATATTATTTTGATAAGTGTAAATATTGTCTCTAATGCACTAACGCAGAACTTAATTCCTGTCTCTTTGAAGAGAACTACCATAGTGTAAATCTCTAGCTATACCTGACTGTGGTGACAGTGTGTGTTAGACGTTTGTTTTAAGTCATAAGTGTTATCACTACTATTGTGAACACCCAATCTGGTGGCAGTGTGATAAATTTAAACCCAGTGATTGTATCTGCTGGCACTTAGATTGTGGTCCTGCAAGTTGGAAAATCTTTGTGCAGGGTGAGGCTGAGTGTGTCATTGTCGTGAGTTTGACCAGCCATTTGTCACAAGTGGGTGAGGATGGCCAGGGTTTGACGCTATGTCTGTCACACAGGATACTACTGATGAGGCCATCACTTTGCTTTTTTTCTTTTGTCAATACATACATATGCATGCAACAGAGGCTGACTGAGTTTTTTTAATGGATGTGTACGGAGGAACGCCTGGTACAAAAGTTCTTCTCACTTGAAAGAGTTTTTGAAACCTTTAATGGTGAAGAGCATCAAAAACAGGCAACATGTTTCAGAGGAAAATAAAAGTCTTCCCCTTTTTCAGGGCTTAAAGTGTTTGTAAAGATGCAATTTTTTTTTTTTTTACCCTTTATTGCATTGTATGCATTGAGGTAAAAAAAAAAAAAAAAAACATTCTATGTGCAGCTCCCCCCCCCCCCCTTATGCTTACCTGAGCCCGAACTCGATCCAGTGCTGTGTCGGAGAGCAGTCGTTCTCTCCGCTGTCTCTTCACAGGGCAGATTGATAGCAGCGGGAACCATCGGCTCCTGCTGCTGTCAAACAAAATCTGTGACATAGGAGCATGGGATAGGGCCAAGCTGCACTGTCTATGTCAATAGACACAGACAGCATGGCTCAGGATCGAGTCCACAGGTGTGCTACATAAGGAAGCGGCTTCCTATGGTGGCACACCAAGAAGAGGAGGAGCCAGGAGTGCCGGTGGGGGACCCAAGGAGAGGAGGATCGAGGCTGTCCTGTGCAAAACGAATGCACAGGGTAGGCAATTCAATGTTTACTATTTAAAAAAAAAAGAAAGTTGGGTTTCCCGTTTTAAAGTGATTGTAAAGTCTTGTTTAAAAAAACAAAAAAACAAACAAACATGTTATACTTACCTGCTCTATTGCAGTGGTTTTGCACAGAGCAGCCCGGATCCTCCTTTTCTCTGGTCCCTCTTCGCTGCTCCTAGCCCCTCTCCCCATGTCAAGTGCGACCCACAGCAAGCTGCTTGCTATGGGGGGCACCTGAGCCGAGTCACATCTCATGCATAGAATGCATTCAGATAAAAAAAAATACCTTCTGCCTTTACAACTCCTTTAATAAAATCATGGCAGAATACACTAGAGGAACTGTGTTGAGGCTTGATAAAGACTAACTGGTGTGCACTTCCTTGCTACAGACTAGTGAGCGCTTCCTTTGTAGCTATTAGTGAGGTAGCAGCCTAGAACCAGAACAGTGTCCACCTATAGTATATTTCAACCATGGATCTGCTTACAATAGATCTTATACAATAGATCCTGCAATAGATTAATTGGAACCAACTTTCACTTCTATTGGTCCAGCGCTATCATGCACACATCAGGCAGTTGATTTAATTTTTGGGGCTTTGCTTATACCAAGTGTTTTGTTATAGGTGTTGCATTTCTGTCATCTGGCACAAAGTGCTTTTGTTGCTCATCAGATGTATATTAAGGTGGAAGCTAAACTCATAATGCAGTTGTACTCTTCCTTCACTTTTGCTCATCCCAATACAAAGGTACCACTAAGCCCTCTAAAATATTTACCTGGTGGGCAGGACCTTTAATTCACTATCTGTCCTCTTCTTCTTCTATACTTCTGGTCTATGCCTGGGGTGGGATCTGTATGGGTCAGAGGCTCTATATTTCTATCTTACATAGATTCTATTCTGCCCATGGCTTAACCCAGTAGAGAAAATACGGCAAGATGGATTTAATTCCACTTTAAGGCATATCTGTGCTTAAATGTATAAACTGTCTTGCTGAGATAGAGCAATGCAGGGGATGAAACACTAACCCTTCCTGGGGATAATGCTGCTCCAGGATCCCTGTAGTGCTAGTCTCATAACTAGAGCACAGCTTTATTAAAAAAAAATTGCATTGATGTTGTACCCTGTGACCACTGTTTTAAGGCCTGTCTACCCCAAGTTTGCTTTTCAGGTCAAAAGCTCCTGGTCTGTGTCTCATATATTCAAGCTGAAAAACACACAAGGATGCTTTACAGTGAGAGGAAATTGGAGCTTAAAGTGGAACGTTGCCCATTACTTGATAAAAAAATAATGTTTTTTTAACAAGAAATATGCATTCCACATTATAACTTATGCTACCAAACTTAGTTCTTCTTCTTGCTGGAGGCTGCCATTTTGCTGAAGCCCAGAGACCCTAAGCAGCAGTAAATCTTTAAGACTGTCAGCAGATTGGCCCCAGCAAAGCCAATGAGACCAGGAAGCACAGCGCTAGATTGAATGAGGGCTCAGAGTAAATGGAGGGGTGAGGGGAAATAATGATGCCTAAACATTTTTTACATTAAAGTGATTGTAATGGTGAATAAAAAAATAACAGACATGTCTATTACCTGCTCTGTGCAATCGAATTGCATAGGACGGCCACGAACCCCCTTTTTTTGGGCCCCCTGCTGGCGCTCCTGGCCCCTCCTCTCTGTCCAGTGCCCCCCTGGCAAGCTGCTTCCCATGCGGGTTCTTGTGCATGCTCACACCCGAGCTCCGCTGCTGTGTTTATTGGCAGCTGGACTCGGCCCTGCCCCTCACTCCCTCGTCCCTGGCTTTGATTGACACACTGGGAGCCAATGGCAGTGAGACCCGGAAGAGAGGGGAGAGAAGAGCTGCAGCCTAGCACAGCACTGGATTTAATGAGGTAAGTAAAGGGGGGGGGGGGTAAGGGGGGATGCTGACACCTTTTTAGCACTCGCAGCAGGATGCAATAGGTGCAAGTCTGCTAGCCTGTGATATTAATACTTTTGTTAGTATTTTAAGAAACCTTTAGCATTTAGGTGGTGTAAGAAAGTAATGCACTAGGCAGGCGCACTCTTTCTTTTAGAACTAAAGACTTTCCTGGTCTAATAGGAGCTGCAAGGCTGTAAAAAAATCTCTGGACATCACAAGAATTGGATAAACATACACTATATTACCAAATGTATTGGGACGCCTTTACATGCACATGAACTTTAATGGCATTCCAGTCTTAGTCCGTAGGGTTCAATATTGAGTTGGCCCACCCTTTGCATGTATAACAGCTTCAACTCTTCTGGGAAGGCTGTCCACAAGGCTTAGGGAATGTTTGACCATTCTTTCACAAGTGCATTTGTGAGGTCAGGCACTGATGTTGGAGAACAGGCCTGGCTCACAGTCTGTGGTGTAATTCATCCCAAAGGTGTTCTATCGGGTTAAGGTCAGCTTAAGGCAAGCCAATCCAGTTCCTCAACCCTAAACTCGCTCATCCATGTCTTTATGGATCTTGCTCTGTGCACTGGTCCAAATCATTTGGTGGAGGGGGGATTATGATGTGGGTTTTTTTTTCAGGGGTTAGGCTTGGTCCCTTCGTTCCAGTGAAAGGAATTCTTAAGGCGTCTGACATACCAAGACATTTTGGACAATTTCATGCTCCCAACTTTGTGGGAACAGTTTGGGGATGGTCCCTTCTGTTCCAACATGACTCCGCACCAGTGCGCAAAGCAAGGTTCATAAAGACATGGATGAGCGAGTTTGGGGTGGAGGAACCTGACTGGCCTGAACAGAGTCCTGACCTCAACCCAATCAAACACTTTTGGGATGAATTGGAGCGCAGGCTGCGAGCCAGGCCTTCTCTCCAACATTAGTGCCTGACCCCACAAATGTGCTTCTGGAAGAATGGTCAAACTTTCCCATAGACACGCTTCTAAATCTTATGGACAGCCTTCCTGGAAGAGTTGCCACTCATATAGCTGCAAAGGGTGGGCCAACTTACTATTGAACCCTATGGACTAAGACTGGGATGCCATTAAAGATCATGTGCGTGTAAAGGCAGGCATCACAATAATTTTGGTAATATAGTATATGGAAGGCTTTTTAGCCTAGCATCTTGTCAGGGCTGGGCCCAGCCCTTCCTTCTCAGAGATGGCCGCTCAGCTGTCGGCTAATTGCCAGCTCCTATCTCTCCACAGTTATTCAGCTGTTGATGATATCCTGCTCGTCAGTCCTGCCTACTTAAGCCGTCCAGCCCAGAGGATCTCTGTTTTCGCCTTAGTCAACATCACAGAGACGCTCTCCTGCATTCCTGTTAAGACTTGCTTAGCTGACATCCCTTCTGGTTCCAGATCCTGCTTGCTGTTTTACTACGCTCATCTCTGGCTCCCTGACGTTTGGCTTGTTTCACTATCTGTTCTGGTTCCTGAACTCTGGCTATGTTTTGACTACGTTTGTTCTATTTACTTTTTATTAAACAAGTGTGATTTAACTGTACTTCTGCCTCTGTTTGTTTGATTTCATGGTTTTTGACACATCTTACACTTGAGCACTGATGGTGCATCTATTTTTGGAAATCATTGCTTGTTTAAAGTAGACCTCCAGCTTTTATTATGCCCCCACAATTAAAATAAGGAAATTTGTATATACTTTACTTCCCAAGGTTCTTCTGGCTAGTCTGACGTCATGAGTCATTCCAGTTCCTTCAAGAGCTGGCAGTGTGCAGTTCTTACTCCTGCAATGTATAGTCCTGTGTGAGGAGCGTTCACTACTAGTAGTACCCGAGGCCAGGTTGGTGTTATGACCCCTAGGAAGTGAGCTTTGGCAGTCTAGACTCTAAAGAAGAGAGTTAAATGAGACTGGTTGTTTTTTTTTTACCTGCTAGACGATGCCAGATTAAAGGTGAATATTGTAGCAAAAGCGTTTTTCAGTTTTTGCTGCTTTTTTTTTCTTGGAAACTTGTACTTTAGAGCAACCAATGGGCTGTTTGTTTTTCTTTTGTGGATTCTAGTAGAACAATGACAGCTGAAATCTAGTTGTTTGAGGAAGTACACACTTTTTTTTTCTTATACATTGGACCTAACGTCTTAAGTGTTAATTCCTTGATATTCTTTAGTGTGGAATGAAAGGATTTAGACAAAATGATGGAAGCCCTAAAAAATGCAGTAACGGTATACTTTGCACTACGTGCGATTTTACAGCTCCAACATGCGCAGCATGAATAGGCAGAGCAGAAGCTTTATGGAGAGGTTTCCTCCAGACCGCCGGGGCAGAGAAATTTAAACCTGACTGAAATGTGAACCTCTGTACTTTTACTTTGTAGAGACGGAATGCATACATTTATATGACCCTTCTCCTAATATAGGATTACAGCATTGATTCTAGGGTTTGTGAATGGTTTATGAGGCTTTAGCTGTCATAATAAACCTCATTGAATATATTTTATGTGTTAATAAATCGTGTGCAAGAATTTTAATGATAAGCATTACTACATCGTATAGTGTTCCTTATTTGAAAGGGAATTATCTGTGTATAACAAATGGCTTTTTAATTATGGATGTCTGGGGTGATTTTCGAAGTAATATGTGTACTTTTATGTATGGTGAGAAAATATATACAAGGGTGTGTGTATGTATGTATGTATGTATGTGTATATATATATATATAATATTGGGGAACCTGGGATCATCAAACAAGCTTAATTGCAGTAGAAAACAAACAAAACATTCCATACTCTTGGTACAAATCAAACGTTTGGCTCACCGCTGGAAAACGTATCGGGGTTGGAGGCTCGTTTCCACCCAAAGTCTCTCATATCTGCCTTCCAGGACCAATCGCTAGTATGTGGTGTATGTATGTATGTATATGTGTGTGTATATATATATATATATATATATATATATATATATATATATATATATATATATATATATATATATATATATATATATATATATATATATATATATATATATATATATATATATATAGGATCTGTGTGGTTCCCTAGGCAGCCCATCCCCCATACAGTTAGAACACACCTGCAGGGAACACATTTAACCCCTTGATTGCCACTGATGTTACCCCCTTTCCTGCCAGTGTCAGTACAATAACAACAAAAAGTGTCAAAAATGTCAGGTGTCCGATATGTCCGCCGCAATGTCGCAGTCACGCTAAGAATATCAGATCGCCATTACTAGTAAAAAAATTAAAAAATAAAAATGCCACAAATCTTTTCCCTATTTTTTAGACACTATAACTTTTGCGCAAACCAATCGATATACGCTTTTTGCGTTTTTTTTTTAACAAAAATATGTAGAAGAATGTATATTGGCCTAAACTGAGTAAGAAATTTTTGTTTTTTTATTATATATTTTTTGGGGATATTTATTAGAGCAAAAAGTAAAAAATACAGTTTTTTTTTTTTGTTTTTTTTTTCAAAATTGGCCCTCTTTCTTTGTTTATAGAGCAAAAAATAAAAACCGCAGAGGTGTTTAAATACTACCAAAAGAAAGCTCTATTTGTGGGAAAAAAAGGCATACATTTTGTTTGGGTACAACGTCGCAATTGTCGGTTAAAGCGAAGCAGTGCCGTATCGCAAAAAATGGCCTGGTTATTAAGAAGGTAAATCCTTCTGGTCCTTTAAAAGTGGAGTTCCGCCTGGGGAAAAAAAAATTAAGTCAGCAGCTACAAATACTGCAGCTGCTGACTTTTAATATAAGGACACTCACCTATCCAGGGAGCCCGCAATGTCCTCACCTGAAGTCGGCCCATCCCTCGGCTCCGGGTGCAGGTGCCAACATCCTTACTATGGGAAACGGGAAGTGAAGCCTTGCGGCTTCACAGCCTGTTTCCTACTGCACATGTGAGAGTCGCGCTGTGCGATCTGAATGGTCCCTGCTGTCTTCTGGCACCTGTGTGTCTCCCAGAAGACAGCAGGGGGGAAGGAGGAGTGGCCAAACATTGCATAGTTTGCCGTACAAAGTGCGGTGATCTATGCCTGGAAGTGGGAGCAGATACCTGGATTTGACATGTATCTGCTCCCCCCTCCCCCCTGAAAGGTGCCAAATGTGACACCGGAGGGGGGAGGAATCATTTCAGCTAAAGTTCCATTTCTGGTTGGAACTCCGCTTTAAGTGGTTATAGGAAACCTGAAAGCACCAATTTGTGATTTTAGAGATTTTTCAGTTTATGTGCCTCGTAGGTTATTTATTGATAAAAAAAAATATTTGTTTCATTATTTCCGAAAGCAACGTGTGTGTGTGTGTGTGTGTGTGTGTGTTTGTGTGTGTTTGTGTTTTTGCTTTTGTTTTTACTAATGTATCCATCTGCCTATAGATAATACACTGCCTTGAAAAATAATTCATACCCCTTGATATTTTCCTCATTGTGTCATGTTACAACCAAAAATGTAAATGTATTTTGGGGCTTTTATGTGATAGACCAACACAAAGTAGCACATAATTGTGAAGTGGAAGGAAAATAACTGATTTTCAAAATGTTTTACAAATATTTGAAAAGTGTTGGGTGCATTTGTATTCACCCCCCCCCCCCGAATCAATACTTTGTAGAACTACCTTTCGCTGCAATTACAGCTGCATGTCTTATTGGATATGCCTCTACCAGCTTTGCATATCTAGAGAGCATCTGTGAACAGCAATTTTCAAGTCTTGCCACAGATTCCCAATTGGATTTTGGTCTGGACTTTGACTGGGCCGTTCTAACACATGACTATGCTTTGCCATTCCATTGTAGCTCTGGCTGTATGCTTGGGGTCGTTGTCCTGCTAGAAGGTTAACCTCCACCCCAGTCTCAAGTGTTTTGCAGACTCTAACAGGTTTTCTTCTAAGATTGCCCTGTATTTGGCTCCATCTATCTTCCATGTCCCTGCTGAAGTAAAGTATCCCCACATGATGCTGCCACCACCATGTTTCACGGCGGGGATGGTGTGTTCAAGGCAATGTGCAGTGTTAGTTTTCTGCCACATAGAGTTTTGCTTTTAGGCCAAATGTTCCATTTTGGTCTCATTTGACCAGAGCACCTTCTCCCACATTTTTGCTGTGTCCCCCACATGGCTTCTCGCAAACTGCAAACAGGACTTCTTATGGTTTTCTTTCAACAATGTCTTCCTTCTTGCCATTCTTTCATAAAGGCCAGATTTGTGGAGAGCACAACTAATAGTTGTCCTGTGGACAGATTCTCCCACCTGAGCTGTGGATCTCTGCAGCTCCTCCAAAGTTACCATGGGCCTCTTGGCTGCTTCTCTGATTAATGCTCTCCTTGCCCGGCCTGTCAGTTTAGGCGGACGGCCATGTTTTGGCAGGTTTGCAGTTGTGCTGTCCTCTCTCCATTTTTGGATGATAGATTGAACAGTGCTCTGTGAGATGTTCAAAGCTTGAGATTTTTTTTTTTTTTTTCATTAGGTGACTTCTGAAGGCAATTGCTTCCACTAGATTTTAGTTAGGGGTATCGGAGTAAAGGGGGCTGATTACAAATGCACATCACACTTTTCACTTATTTATTTGTAAAAAGAAATTGAAAACCATTTATCATTTTCTTTCCACTTCACAATTATGTGCCACTTTGTTTTGGTCTATCACATAAAATCCAATAAAATACATTTACGTTTTTGGTTGTAACATAACAAAATGTGGAAAATTTCAGCTTGTCCTAGGTTAGCAGCTCAAAATGATGAGCAGAAATCACCCCCAACACAGGAATGGCCATTGCTGACTTTTCTTTGAAAGTGCATATTTCAAGGCCATCTTGCTTGGTTTACTACTTGCTGAACTGACAAAAATCACAATGTACCTATGCCTGCTTAACAAGAAGTCAACATTGGCCGCAGGCTTATTTTTTCATGACTGTTTTGCATTAAATAACAGGATCTTTCCTTCCTGTGTCTACAAATTTGATGGAGGAGGGTCAGACCCTATGTGGCTCTTGCTGACTCCTAAATGTCATAAACCTGGGCAATTCATACTCAACCTATGATGGAAAAAATGCATAAGCATGGGCTACCGTAAAGAAAAAAAAATATTCAAATGCATAGATCTAGAGCTATAGAGAGCTGAACATCGAGAAGTTTTCTGTAGAATTCAAGCTTCAGTCTGCCTCTCCACCTACTGATTGTTCTTCTAATTGGACTCAATCTTTGTAGGTGACAGAGCAAGGCACAACCTTACAGTAATTGTAAAAAGGAAGTTGGTTATTTGGTTGAGGTTACCCTCAAGAAAAAAAAAAGAATCCTTTACAGTGAGTTAATGGTTTTGTAGAATAGTTTGGTACAGTATCTCACAAAAGTGAGTACACCCCTCACATTTTCACATCAAAATTGTGCCCAATGTGTCAATATTTTGTGTGGCCACCATTATTTTCCAGCACTGCCTTAACCCTCTTGGGCATGGAGTTCACCAGAGCTTCACAAGTTGCCACTGGAGTCCTCTTCCACTCGTCCATGATGAAATCACGGGGCTGGTGGATGTTAGAGACCTTGCGCTCCTCCACCTTCCATTTGAGGATGCCCCACAGATGCTCAATAGGGTTTAGGTCAGGAGACATACTTGGCCAGTCTATTACCTTTACCCTCAGCTTCTTTAGAAAGGCAGTGGTCGTCTTGGAGGTGTGTTTGGGGTGGTTATCATGTTGGAATACTGCCCTGTGGCCCAGTATCCAAAGGGAGGGGATCATGCTCTGCTTCAGTATGTGACAGTACATGTTGGCATTCATGGTTCCCTCAATGAACTGTAGCTCCCCAGTGCCTACAGCACTCATGCAGCCCCAGACCATGACATTCCCACCACCATGCTTGACTGTAGGCAAGACACACTTGTCTTTGTACTCCTCACCTGGTTGCCGCCACACACGCTTGACACCATCTGAACCAAATAAGTTTATCTTGGGGTCATCATACCACAGGACATGGTTTCCGGTAATCCATGTCCTTAGTCTGCTTTTTTTTTAGCAAACTGTTTGCGGGCGTTCTTGTGCATCATTTTTAGAAGAGGCTTCCTTCTGGGATGACAGACATGCAGACCAATTTGATTCAGTGTGCGGCGTATGGTCTGAGCACTGACAGGCTAACCCCGTCAACCTCTGCAGCAATGCTGGTAGCACTCGTACATCTATTTCCCAAAGACAACCTCTGGATATGACGCTGAGCACATGCACTCAACTTCTTTGGTCGACCATGGCAAGGCCTGTTCTGAGTGGAACCTGTCCTGTTAAACCACTGTATGGTCTTGGCCACCGTGCTGCAGCTCGGTTTCAGGGTCTTGGCAATCTTCTTATAGCCTAGGCCATCTTTATGTAGAGCAACAATTCTTTTTTTAGATCCTCAGATTTCTTTGCCATGAGGTGCCATGTTGGACTTCCAGTGTGAGAGAGTGAGAGTGATAACACCAAATTTAACACAGGTGCAAATTTAAGCAGGTGCTCCCCATTCACACCTGAGACCTTGTAACACTAATGAGTCACAGGACACCGGGGAGGGAAAATGGCTAATTGGGTCCAATTTGGACATTTTCACTTAGGGGGTGTACTCGCTTTTATTGCCAGTGGTTTAGACATTAATGGCTGTGTGTTGAGTTATTTTGAAGGGACAGCAAATTTACACTGTTATACAAGCTGTACACTCACTACTTTACATTGTAGCAAAGTGTCATTTCTTCAGTGTTGTCACGTGAAAAGATGTAATAAAATATTTACAGAAACGTGAGGGGTGTACTCGCTTTTATGAGATACTGTAGTTGGAGATTTTGATGAGTTGGCTATTTTGACAGAACACCGGCTCATCCACACCATAATCACTTTTGTGAGATACTGTATATTAGTCATGGTGGCTGTAAACTTGTAGGCCAGGTGTCATAACCATGGTGTTACAAAGTATACAGTGAAATCTTCTTTTTTGGTTGAATTATTAAATTTCATGTCTGCATGGGGAGCTTGTAGTACATCAGCAATGCTCCGGGCTTTTTTACTTGAATATTAATGTCTTCTCCACAGCTGCCCAACATTTAATTCCATAGTTTAGATCTGTATTAGTAACTTAAAAGACTTCATATTGCTATTAACATGGAATCTTAGACAAAACAAAGCCAGCTTTTTATTAATATCCAATTTGGGTTTTTTACTCATTTCTGTCACCAAAACATGATAGGCTATGAAAGGGGCTATCTTCATAATGAGGAAAATTCCCACTACTGACAGGTATTTCCCTCCTCTTGCAACTTTATTGGGAGCCGTTAACATTTTTTACTTTCTTCTTTCAGTCTCAACAATAAAAATCTAACAGTACTCTTCCTGCTCTATGCAAAACTAAATAAATAAATAAAAAATGTCCTACATTCATGTTTAGAGTCCACTCTACCCTGTTAATTATTTTACTTACTTAACACTGCTATATGGGGGCATACGTGCAGGGGTCGCCATCACGACCCGGCCCAATGCTCCAGGGGAGGGGCCCATGTGGCCCCCCAGTACACCTGGATAGGAAGGACAGCAGCATATAGAGGAACCAAGCTGCAGGAAGGAAGTGGAGGGTATCAGTTGTAATACAAGCTGCCCCCCCGCCCCCTCCCTATCCCTGTCCTGTTGCTCCGGGCCCCTGTGTGCTCCCCTGGCCCCATCCAACTCCACCCCCCCCCCCCCCCCGCAACTCTGCCGGGTTTTTTCCCCCTCCCACCAGCTGCTGTGGGAGATGCTGTCAGGATGGGGGTGTCATTTACCGGTCCCTTCCTTGTCTTAACGAATAGTCAGTGATCGGTCAATGATCATGGACTGTTTGTTTTTTTTTTTGTTTTTTTGTTTTTCATTCATAGCTGAGGCATAGTAAGTAGTTTTTACTATGCTTTGGTTTATGAATGAATGGCAAGCTCTGTACAGAGCTAGTCTTGTTCATTCATTCTGTCCTGCTGAGGCTGCAGAGATGGAGATTGAGGTGTCCTCGATCTCCTTTCTCTGTCTCAAGGGTGAAGCATCAGAGGTCTGTTTAGACCCCTGATATTTCACCAAAGCCCCCCAAACGGGCCTTCTGATTTTTTTTTTTTTTTTTTTAATTTAAAAAAATAAATACACCAGTGGCAGAACTACCAGGGTTACACGAGGAATAATTATTTTTCTGTAGCAATATGAAGTATCAATAAAGCACCACTCTGGGCACCAGACAAATATGCTTTTGCAGTGGGAGCCCCCTGTACTGCAAGTTAAATGCTTAAAGCAGAACTTCAGTCATTTTTTCATCTTTCCATCTATTAAATCTTCTGCCCTTGTTGTTTTAACTTTGGATAGTAAAACCATTTTTTTTTTGCCAGTAAATACCTTATACAGCCCACTTCCTGTTTCTTGTCTGGTCATTAGCCTAGGCTTATGACATCATGCACAGCTCTCTCTCACTCTCGTGAGAGTTTGCCAGGAAGGGAGGGGGATGAGTCATAAGAGGGCCAATGAGAGCTGGAGGTGTGCCTCTGTGTGAATCCAGGAAGTGAATAGACAGCTTCAGCTGCCCACAGTTAAAATGGATGCAGCCAGATTCAGCGGAGGGAGGTTTCTGCAGGAAATTCACAGAATCACAGTATATATAAAGAATATGCAAAGTGGTTGGAGGGAAGCTTCAGAATGGCAAAGATGTTTTAATTACAAATTATGTGAGCAGACTGCAGTTCTTTAAGTTTAGGGGTGGACGAATTGGGTGTAATACATCCCATTCATTATAATATAACATACAGGTACCGCTGCACACTGTATACAACTTCAGTGTAAGATAAATGAAAGATGAGCTTTAGCTCAAATACCTCACTCCTCTGTGACATGTTTCACCCACATTGGGTTTAATCATAGAGGTAGACCTCAGTGTGTGGTGGTACATGTATGTGAAATTTGTGTGGGGACGGAAAGTATTCAGACCCCCTTAAATTTTTCACTCTTTGTTATATTGCAGCCATTTGCTAAAATCATTTAAGTTCCTTTTTTTTTTCCTCATTAATGTACACACAGCACCCCATATTGACAGAAAAACACAGAATTGTTGACATTTTTGCAGATTTATTAAAAAAGAAAAACTGGAACATCACATGGTCCTAAGTATTCAGACCCTTTGCTCAGTATTTAGTAGAAGCACCCTTTTGATCTAATACAGCCACAAGTCTTTTTGGGAAAGATGCAACAAGTTTTTCACTCCTGGATTTGGGGATCCGCTGCCATTCCTCCTTGCAGATCCTCTCCAGTTCTGTCAGGTTGGATGGTAAACGTTGGTGGACAGCCATTTTTAGGTCTCTCCAGAGATGCTCAATTGGGTTTAAGTCAGGGCTCTGGCTGGGCCATTCAAGAACAGTCACGGAGTTGTTGTGAAGCCACTCCATTATTTTAGCTGTGTGCTTAGGGTCATTGTCTTGTTGGAAGGTAAACCTTCGGCCCAGTCTGAGGTCCTGAGCACTCTGGAGAAGGTTTTTGGCCATGTGATATTTCAGTTTTTCTTTTTTAATAAATCTGAAAAAATGTCAACAATTCTGTGTTTTTCTGTCAATATGGGGTGCTGTGTATACATTAATGAGGAAAAAAATGAACTTAAATGATTTTAGCAAATGGCTGCAATATAACAAAGAGTGAAAAATTTAAGGGGGTCTGAATACTTTCCCTCCCCACTGTACATGGGAAGGAGAGGGCAACTATATATAATACTGATTTAACAACCTGAGCAATTTTTCAAGGAAAAAGGGTAGTATCCAGATGTGCGAAGTTGTAACAAGTTGTAATTGCAGCCAACAGAGTTTCTACTAAGGCAGGCTATGGACGGTGCACATTTCTTTCCTGCAACCAAGGATAAGAAAGAAATTTGCACGATTCCCCCATTACCACAGACAGTGCTGACAGAGGAATCCCGTCAGGAGAAGAAAGTGATTATTGCTAGCAGCTATAGAAGCCACTAGTGATCATCGCAAGTGAATCCGGCAGACTGGTTGAGCAATCAATCAACTTGGTACATTCAGCCTGCCTACACACAGTTCGAATCTCGGCCGCTTCTTCCTAAGCTGGCCGAGATTCGAACCGTCTCTGGTCGGCCTAAGTATTGACTTTTGCAATTTTACCATTTGTTAATGAAATCCAAATCAAATTCAATGTGTAGCCACATTTATTTATTTTTTACGTTTTGGATAGAAAAGAGAATGATTAACCTCCCTGCCCTGTCAGATTTATTTTTCAATGTCTGTGTCCCACTGGGTAAGATTACCTTTCACTTGTTCTAAAAATGCAACAGAAAATGAGAGGAAATGTCACCAAAGTAAGGGGAATTCCCATCTTCTACCATTGCGAACATCTATTCCCATTGGATGAATTGCCTAATCCTCGGGTTTTAGTGACCACTCCAAAAGTGTGGCTTCCCCATCACTTTCTGTCTCATTAATAATGGGGCAAACAGAGGGTGAATCTGTCCAGCAAGGATATACAGTGCTTTAAAGTATTCATACCCATTGAAACTATCCACATTTTGTCATGTTACAACCAAAAATGTAAATGTATTTTATTTGGATTTTATGTGATAGACCAACACAAAGTGGCACATAATTGTGAAGTAGAAGGAAAATAAATGGTTATCAACATTTTTTTAAAAATATGTGAAAAGTATGGCGTGCATTTATATTCAGCCCCCCTGAGTCAATACTTTGTAGAACCATCTTTCACTGCAATTATAGCTGCAAGTCTTTTTGGTGATGTCTCTACCAGCTTTGTTTCACTTGGAGAGTGCCATTTTTGCACATTCTTCTTTGCAAAATAACTCAAGCTCTGTCAGGTTGGATGGAGAGCGTCTGTGGACAGCAATTTTCTAGTTTTGCCACAGATTCTCAATCGGATTTAAATCTGGACTTTGACTGGGCCATTCTAACACATGAATCTGCTTTGATCTAAACCATTCTATTGTAGCTCTGGCTGTATGTTTAGGGTCGTTGTCCTGCTGGAAGGTGAATCTCCGCCCCAGTCTCAAGTCTTTTGCAGACTCTAACAGGTTTTCTTCTAAGATTGACATTTGTTTCACCTCATTTGCAATGTAAAAAAGAGACAAATAATTCCACAGTAGCGCACTAATTAATCTACAAATCTCCTAAATAACCTTGTGAAATGGTAAACATAAAACACCCATACGTAATAAGTGTCCATATGTTGTATACAAAAAAATATATATGCTCCAACATATGCAAATCAATATGGTAAACTTAAAGTGATGAAAAAATTGTGAAACAAAATCTTGTTGAGCCACAAAAATCCTTCGCCAAAGTGATGTGTGTCAATTCAATTTCCTTAAGAATAAAGCTCACCAGATGCTGTTGCCATTCACTATCGAATCTTGCAAATATCGCCTTTTTAGATGTTATTGAAGAGCCGCTTATACACGCCAATCTCCATCCAGATCAATAAAGACACTCTCCACATGTGGGGATAGAAATTGAGACAGAGCCCCAATAGTGTAAAAACACCTTAAGGTTATGTACCCCCAGGTCTACTCAAGTGGGAAGAGGAATTGGACTGTAGATTTAGCCCCACAAAGAGGCAACACATACTTCGCTTCACACATAAATCTTCCATTTGCGCCAAGACCCAGGAAACAAATTATAAGGTACTCTCCAGATGGTACAGGACCCCAACACTCCTACATAGACTATTTCCAACAACATCAGACATATGCTGGCGATGTCAAATGGACAAGGGAACTTTGTTACATATTTTCTGGTCTTGCCCCAAACTCACACACTATTGGAAAGTGATACGCGAGACTGTACAACTGTTTACCGACAGGACAATTCCAAATGACCCAGCATTCTTTTTGCTACACGCCACAGACACTCCCGACAAGATATACAAAAAATCAGTTATACGCCACTTGCTGGATGCAGCTAGAGCTTGCATACCTCTCTGTTGGAAATCTACCCTCCCACCGACCATTGATATGTGGCTGGGAAAAGTAGAGGACATAAAAAGAATGGAAGACCTTATCCACACGGCACAACACAGAGAAGAAGTTTTCTCCAAGACCTGGCAACTGTGGTCTATGTTTATTTTCTCAACGGCAGGACAGTCTCTGAGAAGAGCTGACTGTACCTCGTGAGCACGCAGGCGGCAATGAGGTGCTGCTGGTACCCTCCATGCTCGTGAGCTACACCCATTCCCCCTCCTTTTACCTCTCCCCTACACTCTCCCCCCCTTCTCTCCTTTCTCCTATCTCTCCTTTCTCCTTTTCCCTCTCTACTACTCATCACTCCTCTCTAGTCTAGAAAAAGAGGACCGACACAATGGACCATATTACAACATAATGTCACCTGTTCAATAAAGATCCCACACTTAACATACTGCTGGCCTACTCGAAGTTATGCATCGTTTTTCAATGCACTGCTTAAATGACGTTATAGTATTGTAAAACATGCGAGGATTTCTGTTCCATATAATGCACATTGTATGTTACATGTTACATGTGATACTCTGTAATCTGTTGGTCCATGTGGGCCGTGTTCTTTGCATAAATAAATAATTAAAAAAAAAAAACACCTTAAGGTTATCGGTTTATTAAAAGTAATGCACTTATATCATAAAAGATTCAAAATTGCCTTGTTAAAATTCCAAACATGCCAGGTGACTCAGTATTGCAATCTCCTCATAGCTTCCTTTGTATACATGGAGTCAGTCTGAGCGTTACCCTGCAGCCACGTCTCAACACTTCCGACTTCATGTGACGAAACTCGTCAGGGCATGGCTACACGGCAACACTAAGATGGTGACTCCATGTGTACGAAGGAAGCTATGAGGAGATCGCTGTATAAATGTATCCGCCGCAACGTTGCAGTTCCGCTAAAAATTGCTGATCACCCCTATTACTAGTAAAACTAAAATGAATAATAAAAATGCCATAAATATATCCCCTATTTTGTAGAAGCTATAACTTTTGTGCAAACCAATCAATATATTGTGATTTTTTTTCTTTCTTTTTGCCAAAAATATGTGGAAGAATACATACTGGCCTAAGCAGATGAAGACATTTTTTTTTTTTATTTACTTTTTTGGGATATTTATTATAGCAGAAAGTAAAAGATATATTGTTTTTTTTCAAAATTGTCGCTCTTTTGTTTATAGCGAAAAAATAAAAACCGCAGAGATGATCAAATACCACCAAAAGAAAGCTATTTTTTTGGGGAAAAAAAGCATCAATTTTGTTTGTGTACAGCGTCGCATGACCGCACAATTGTCATTTAAATCTACGCTGGGCCGCATCGCAAAAATTGGCCTGGTCATTAAGGGGGTAAATCCTTTCGGGCTGAAGTAGTTAAATTGGACTGTATTACCATATTGATTTGCATATGTTGGAGCATATATATTTTTTGGATATACTATATGGACACTTTTTATTATGTATGGGTGTTTTATATTGACCATTTCACAATGTTGTTATTTGGGAGGTTTGTAGATTAATTGGTGCGCTACTGTGCAATTAGTTGTCTTTTTTTACATTGAAATTTCTTTCACCACATTTGCATGTTTATTGAATATTAAGTGGCAGCACAAACAAGTGTTTTTCATTAGCACAGTGAGCACATATATATTTTCTTCTAAGATTGCTTTGTTTTTGGCTCCAGCCATCTTCCCATCAACTCTAACCAGCTTCCCTGTCCCTGCTGAAGAAAAGCATCCCCCAACTGACATGATGCTGCCACCACCATGTTTCACGGTGGGGATGGTGTGTTCAGGGTGATGTGCAGTGTTCGTTTTCCACCACACATAGCGATTTTGCTTTTAGGCCAAAACGTTCAATTTTGGTCTCATCCGACCAGAACCCTTCTTCCACATGTTTGCTGTGTCCCCCACATGGCTTCTCACAAACTTCAAACAGGACTTCTTATGGCTTTCTTTCAACAATGGCTTTCTTCTTACCACTCTTCCATAAAGGCCAGATTTGTGGAGTGCACAACTAATAGTTGTCCTGTGGACAGATTCTCCCACCTGAGCTGTGGATCTCTGCAGCTTCTCCAGAGTTACCATGGGCATCTTGGCTGCTTCCCTGATGCATGCAATGCTCTCCTTGCCCGGCCTGTCAGTTTAGGTGGGCGGCCATGTCTTGGTAGTTTTGCAGCTGTGCCATACTCTTTCCATTTTCGGATTATGGATTTAACAGAGCTCCGTGAGATATTCAAGGCTTGGGACATTTTTTATAACCTCACCCTGCTTTAAACTTCTCCACAACTTTATCCCTGACCTGTCTGGTTTGTTTCTTGGCCTCCGTGATGCTGTTTGTTCACCAGGGTTCTCTAACAAACGTCTGAGGGCTGCACAGAACAGCTGTATTTTTATTGAGATTAAATGACAAACAAGTGGACTCTATTTACTAATTAGGTGACTTCTGAAGGCAATTGGTTCTACTAGATTTAGTTAGGGGTAACAAAGTAAGGGGAGGTGAATACAAATACACACCACACTTCTCATATTTATTTGTAAAAAATATTGAAAACAATTTATCATTTTCCTTCCACTTCACAATTATGTTCCACATTGTGTTGGTCTATCACATACAATCGCAATAAAATTCATTTGTTTTTGGTTGTAACATGACAAAATGTGGAAGATTATCAAGGGGTATGAATACTTTTTCAAGGCACTGTATTCAAAAAATTGACAGGGGTTTTGACCCTTCCCTATGCTATAAAAAAAAAAAAAAAAAAAAAAAAAAACTACTTTGTGAGATGCTTGCAGTTAATCTTGTGGCAGGTGGAGTACATATCTAAGGAAGGGGGAAAAAAATGTACTTTACACTGAAAGCGAGTAAACTGGTGATATCATTGTCGTAACCACCACAATAAGTAAAATCTGATTTAATGAAAATGAACATATAAAACTCTTGGCACTACTAGCTAGCAACGAGTGATTCTGCACTGGTTCGATTTACATAGGGGTTGTTGAATCCTGCTTAAAATCTGCAAAACCTGAACTTACCCTACGTTCACACCTATGAGCTTTCTGCATTTTGTAGAAACGTACCACATTCCATTTAACATGGCTTCCTATGGATGTAGTTCACATCTTTACGTTTTGCAGTGCTGAATTATTTATTTTTTTTGGAAAGGGTCAGGGACTTTTTTCCCGCAGCAGATTGCGTTTTGCACGTACCTGACTTCAATGGAGTCAGACCAAAAATGCAAGTGTTGCGTTTTTGATGCTTTTTTTCGCCTTTAAAAACACTGTATAAAGCTGGTTGCTAAGGAGCGGGCCGGGAAGCCGGCCGCTGCGTCCTTAACCAATGAGTCATCAGCTGTCAGCTGGGTTCTCTGCTGACAGCTGAATGTAAAAAACAGTGTCGGTCTGTAGACTGGCTAGGCCACTCCATGACCTTTTTAATGTGCTTCTTCTTGAGCCACTCCTTTGTTGCCTTGGTGGCATGTTTTGGGTCGTTGTCATGCTGGAAGACCCATCTTCAGTGTTCTCCCTGAGGGAAGAAGATTCTCATCCAAGATTTTACAATGAATGGCCCTGTCCATTGGCCCCTCAATGCGGCAACCTTGGCCTGTAGCTTTAACAGAGAAACAGTCCCAAAGCATAATGTTTCCATCTCCATGCTTGACTGTAGGTATGGTGTTCTGAGGGTCATAGTCTGCATTTTTCTGCCTCCAAACACGGCGAGTCGCGTTAATGCCAAAGAGCTTAATTTTGGTCTCATGTGACCGCAGCACTTTCTCCCAATCCGTCTCTGAATCATTTACTGTAGATGTTCGTTGGCAATCTTCAGATGGGCCTGTACATGTGCCTTCTTGAGGAGGGGGACCTTGGGGACACTGCAGGAGTTCAATCTGTAATGTGTTACCAATGGTTGGTTTGGTGACTGTGGTCCCAACTGCCTTGAGATCATTCCCAAGCTCGTCCCGTGTAGTTCTGGGCTGATCCCTTACTTATCTCATGATCATCCTTACCCCGTGAGGCGAAATCTTGCATGGAGCTCCAGACCGAGGGCGATTGATGGTTATTTTGTATTTCTTCCATTTGCAAATAATCGCTCCAACAGTTGTCTCCTCCTCACCAAGCTTCTTGCTGATGGCCTTGTAGCCCATTCCAGCCTTATGCAGGTCTACAATCTTATCCCTGACATCCTTTCACAGCTCTTTGGTCTTGCCCATGATGGTGAGGTTTGAATAGAAGAGAGATTCTGTAGACAGGTTTCTTTTATACACATAACGAGTTGTCGTTGGTAGCACCTTAAATTGACAGGACTAATCTGTGCACCACATGAGCACATACTGTAGCCCAGGGATATGAAATTGGCGGACCTCCAGCTGTTGCAGGACTACAATTCCCATGAGGCATAGCAAGACACCCAGAGGCAGAGGCATGATGAGACTTGTAGTTTTGCAACAGCTGAAGGTCAGCTAATCGCATATCACTGCTGTAGCCAGTCTGTGGGAGCCAGAATTATTGTTGGTTGGTAGGGGATCAAATACCTATTTTACTCTCAGAACTGCAACTCAATTTATAACATTTGCATCATGTGTTTTTTTTTTTTCTGGATTTTTGGTTGATATTCTGTCTGTATCAGTTAACATACAGCTATAATAACAGTTATAGACCCTTCATTTCTTTGTAAGTGGGCAAACTTGCAAAATCTGCAGGGGATCAAATAATTTTTCCCACTGTATATACTGTATATAAAAATACAGTACAGGAGGAAGACAGTCCTTTTAAAAATGGGACTTCAAGGCCTGGAAAAAAACACCATTCCTTTTAGATTACATGCTTTGGAGATGCATTTAAGCTGTATGTATTTTTTTTTTTTTAAAGGCCGCATCAGCAACACCATATTCTGGCATCGCATATTTTAGATGTGTAATCTTTTTTTTTAATTTTTCCATTTAGCTTGGCTCAAATACAAGAGCTTCACCCCATCAGGTTTGAATTCTACAGCCAGGTGGAAGAGCAGGCAGGGGCAAAATGAAATGCTGAATCATTCCACCATAAGCTGCTTGCCTTACCCAAATTACAGACAGACCTTACAGGTGTTGTCACATGAACGTGCTAGGTGGTGAACCTTGCTAGAGTGACCTTTTTCCTCCTTCCCTTTTTGTTTCTCACCCCTTCCTTCTCCAGTGAGATTGTGGCATGAGAGGCTTTGGGGAGTCCCTGTCTTCTTGTCCTGCATTATTATTTTTCCTCCCGCCATCACTATTTTTTATTTTTTTTTGGTTTGTTTTCATTTTGTCCTTGTAAGCTTGTCTTTGTCCTGGTCAAGCAACCACTGGCAGGTAGGGTAAGGATGTAACGAAAACCCTACAATTGATTAAAGAATATATTGTTTATTCACTACTAGGTGTTGGGGATATACCACAGGCTGGAGGTGGCTCAATATGAGATGCTAGCTTGTCCTGCCGCGTGTTAGAGAGGGCCTTTTAGTGCAATGGGGAGGATTAGGGACTGAAAAGCTTGCTTTTAATTACGCAAATCAGACCTGGATCACAGAGGACCCGCCCCACTGCAGAAATTACTGATAAAAACAGTCCATTATGATGATCAATACATTTTGTGAATAGTGAGAACAATTGTTTTTTATGTTTCCTTGCACTGAGCCTTCGGTAATCGATGCAGCTGAACTCACCTGGTGTGAATGTATTCTAACTGGTACTGTGGAAAACCCGTACCTCAGTGGCACAAATAACAAGTCCAATTGCAATATTCCCTACGCACACATTCATGGAAATGGCTGTAAGGATGCTGGGTGCTGTAATGACCACCGGCTGCAAACCACAGACAATCTGAATGGAGAAATGTCATTAGCACACCAAGGATTCCTCAGAAGGGTCCAAAGCTTTATTTACATGGTGGCACGGTACACATCCGTCAATGTTTCGGAGGCATGCAAGGGCCCCTTCGTCAAGCAAGTGCCTGATGAAGGGGCCCTGCGTGGCTCCAAAACGTGGCTGGTTGTGTACCATGTAATTAAATCTTTGGACCCCTCTGAGGATTCCTTGGTGTGCTAATGACATTTCTCCATTCAGTGGCACAGACACAAGACGACAAAATGTTTGACAATCCAATCAAATGTATGAAAAGTCAAACCATGTGGGTTTGTTTTGAAAGGAGGCCATTGTCTTTTGATTATAACATACTCTTAAGCCTCAAACCATTTTGTTCAAGCAATCTTTTACACCAAGAAACAATAAGTTGAACATTTGTTGCAAACCAATTCTGTGGCACCATTAAAAAAAAGTTTTTAAATGCAATTGAAAATTCTAGTTGTATTTGAAATGAGTGTGTATGTGAGCAACATCGGTGGTTCCCAGGAGGTGAAAATGAACATCACCTTCTTAGTAAATGAGTACAAAGAATCCTAATTATACAGATTCTGCTTCTTGTCTTGCTGTAGGGAACATTCTCTGTATCTGTGCTCACACACAGGGGTGTGAAATTTCCTCAGGCGCTACATGTAAGTCGTTAAGGTCTTTTTAAAAAAAATAAATTATTGCAGGAATGTAAAGGTAGAGAAGCCGATGCACATTACTAATAAAAACCCTGAATGAGAGCATAGTAAAATGGTTTATAAAATGGAGTCAGTCCTCCCAAGCAGATCCTTCCCAACCTGTCTGAAATATGCCACGTTCTCCCAACTGTGGCTAATGTGGACGGCACATTGTACACGTTTTTAAATAAATACCATCTGAACAAAGTATGCATGGGTTTAGTAAGCTGCTAAAAGGACACCTAGGGGTTGATTTATTAAAGGCCAATATGCTGTTCACTTTGCAAGGGAAGTTTCCTTTAGCTTAGTGAATGTGGTGACGCTCTTTTGACTTCCATCATCCAGTCATGCACGAGCAAAAATGTTTTTTTTTTACCCCTTACACTTAATGTGGGTATTTATTGCAATACCTTTAGTAAATCACCCCCCTTGGGGTTGGAAGAGCAGGATGTTATTTTATAGTGGGGATCTATTTTAAATAAACAGAGCCAGTTACTGAAAGGTAGAGACCTGGAAAAGAGTTATGAAATGACATTGTGTTGTGGTCTTTGGCAATTTGAAAGAAAGTATTGCATTGCAAAATGGTTATTTAAGTGGCACCAGAGTAGATAAAAGGAAGGAGCTGCTATTGCTGACTTTTTGGCAGGAATCTTTATTTGAACACAGAGTTCAGTTTTTACATAAATTTCTTATAAAAAGAAAAAACAAAATTAGAAAAAGAATTGTTTAACAAGCAGCAAATCTCTATCTTGGTTGCTCCAACAGAATGAGTATTCAGTATACAGTTGTGCTCAAAAGTTTGCATACCCTGGTATAAATCGTTAAATTTTGGCATTGATATTGAAAATTTGACTGATCATGCCAAAAACTGTTTTTTATTTAACCACCTCAATACTGGACACTTTCACCCCCTTCCTGCCCAGGCCAATTTGCAGCTTTCAGCGCTGTCACAATTTGAATGACAATTACTCAGTCATGCAACACTGCACCCATATGAAATTTTTATAATTTTTTTGAGACCCATAGAGCTTTCTTTTGGTGGTATTTAACCACTTCCCATCAGGGGGGCGTACATGGATGTCCCCCAGTTTTAATGGTTATATCGGGATGATGCCTCGACCTACAGGCATCATCCCGATATTGATCATTTCAGCCAGCGATTCCCTGCACTATAAGAACAATCCTAGCAGCTGTTTAGCTTGATTTTTCTTACAGGCGGCGGAATCACCCATCCCCTGGTGATTCTACCGGCTTGCCCGTGCGATCAGTGAACCAAAGAAGAATACCAGTGACCAGATGGTCCCCGACAGTCTATATGACTTTTGGAGACCCAGGCGCAACGTTATGACATGTCCGGCCTGGCAGTTGTAAATACTGCCGTGTACTCGGTTGGAAAGCTGAGATCGTTGTTTTTTTTCTTTTTTTTTTTTTTTCTTTTCAGCCTGGAGGAGAGATGTGGGGTATTGACTTCAGATCTCTCTATAAAGAGGACCTGTCATGCCCTATTCCTAATACAAGGGATGTTTACATTCCTTGTAATAGGAATAAAAGTGATAAAAAAAATTAAAAATTTAAGGGAAAGTGTACCAATAAAAAATAAAATTTAAAGTGCCCCCATCCCCGCATGCTCGCACACAGATGCAAACGTACGTCACGCCCACATATGTAATTGGCGTACAATCCATACATGCAAGGTATCGCCACGAACGTTAGAGCAACAATTCAATCCCAAGACCTCCGCTGTAACTCTAAACCGGTAACCTGTAATTATTTTTAAAGCATGGTCTATGGAGATTTTTAAGTACTGAAGTTTGGTGCCATTCCACGAGTGTGCGCAATTTTAAAGAGTATCTTGACTTGGAGTAACATCTTTCACATTATACAAACAAATTGGGATAACTTTTTAATGTTTTGTTTTTTTTTCAATTCATGAAATGACCACTATTTTATTCCCTAGCGTCTTTGCTAAAAAAATATAATGTTTGGGGGTTCTGAGTAATTTCCAAAAAAATTATGATTTTTACGTGTAGGAGCGTAGTGCCAGAATTGGTTCAGATTGGCAAGTAGTTAATCACCACTGGGTTTTTTTTTATTTTTTTTGCGGTAACAACAAACAAAAAGACTGAACATTTTGAAAAAAAAAAAAGCTCCTTTATTTCTGTTTTTAAAATTTTGCAAATAAGTAATTTTCTTCATAAATTTTAAACAATATTTACTGTATACTGCTACATTTCTTTGGTAAAAATAACCCAAATCAGTGCATATTATTTGGTCTGTGTGAAAGTTATAGAGTTTACAACATGGTACCTATCATTGAAAATTGATTACACCTGATCTTTATACTAATTTCCTATCTCCATTCTTAAGTCCCTAACCTGCCAGAAAAGTACAGATATCCCCCAAATGACCCCTTTTTGGAAAGTAGAGGGTCCAAGGTATTTGGTAAGAGGCGTAGTGAGTTTCTGGAAGTTGCAATTTATTTTTTCACTAAAATGTCATATTGCATATGCACATGGCATATGAATACTTGCAACTACATCCCAATACACATTTTGCTACTCCTCACCACATAGAGAAGCCCAACATCCAAGGAGCACCTTCAGGCATTATCCACTTACTGTATAACTTACATATTACTGCGACAAGACAGCTCTCCTGCGCAGAATCACATACTTAGCATGGACCCTGCAGGAACATGGATCAATGCCTTCCCCTAGTGAAAGCACCTCCCCCACAGTACACAAGCACTGGCTAGGCACAATTAACCCTTTGATTGCCACTGATGTTAACCCCTTCCCAGCCAGTGTCATTAGTACAGTGACTGCATATTTTTTAGCACTGATTACTGTATTCATGTCACTGGTCCCCAAACAGTGTCAGCTAGTGTCCAATTTGTCCACTGCAATATCGCAGTCCCGCTGATCACTGCCATTACTAGTAAAAAAATAAAAATTCCACAAAATATATATCATAGTTTGTAGATGCTATAACTTTTGCGCAAACCAATCAATATACGCTGCTTGGGATTTTTTTTTTTTACCAAAAATATGTAGCAGAATACTTATTGGACTAAATTAAAGAAGAAATTAGTTTTTTACATTTTTTTTTATTGGACATGTTTTCTAGCAGTTAAGTTAAATTTTTTTTTTTTTTTTCAAAATTGTCGGTCTTTTTTGAATGCTCTATTTGGGGAAAAAAAATAGGAAAAAAAAGGACATAAATTTTATTTGGGTACAGTGTCGCATGACCACGCAATTGTCAGTTAAAGTAAATCGGTGCCATATTGAAAAAAATGGCCTGGTCATGAAGGGGGTAAATCTTCCAAGTGGTAAAGACTTGCTTTTCTCCAACGCTTTTCATTTACAAATAAAAATCAGTATTTTTGCTAGCAAAGTTACGCAAACCCCCCCAAAATATATATATATATATATATATATATATATATAATTTTAAATATGGTGTTTCTCTGAGTAAATAGATACCAAACATATCATGCCTTTAAAATTGAGCACACTTTTGAAATGGCGCCAAACTTCGGTATTTAAAATATCTCCATAGGCGATGCTTTATAAGCCTTTACGGGTTACCAGTTTAGAGTTAGAGGCAGTTTGGTGCTAGAATTATTGCTCTCACTTTGACATTCATGGCAATACCTCACATGTAAGCTGCAATCTCTGTTTACGTATGCGTACGGGACCAACGCATACATTCGTCTTTGCTCATGAGCATGGGGGGATGGGGCGCTTTTGTTTTTATTTTTACACTGTTTCTTTAGAAAAAAAATTGTAAATGTAATTTTAGGCTAAGTTCACACTAGTGCGCTGTGCGAGTTCGCATGTGATGCGAATTTAGCCATACAGGTTGTATGGCTGAATTTGCATCGCATTCAGACCAAAGTCGTGCAGGACCCTTTTTTGGTCCGCACAAAAATTGGATGTGAACACCCATGCGATCCGATTCATGTCCGAACTGACAGTTCGCAATGCGATATGCAAACCGATCTGGGGGAGTCATTAACTTTGTATTGATGCCCACAGCAGTTCGCATATGGCAGGAACCCATGCTGGATTTGCAGGGGTTCTCGCATCGCACCAGTGTGAACCGAGCCTTATTGCTGTCACGAGGAATGTAAACATCATTTGTGACAATACGCAGTGACAGGTACTCTTTATGGAGAGATCTTGGGTCTGGAGGATATTAGTTATGAGGAAAGGTTGCGAGCACTGAACTTATTCTCTCTAGAGAAGAGACGCTTGAGAGGGGATATGATTTCAGTTTACAAATACCGTACTGGTGACCCCACAATAGGGATAAAACTTTTTTGTGGAAGGGAGTTTAACAAGACACATGGCCACTCATTAAAATTAGAAGAAAAGAAAACCTTAAACTGCGTAGAGAGTTCTTTACTGTAAGAGCAGCAAGGATGTGGAATTCCCTTCCACAATCAGTGGTTTCAAAAAACTATTAGATAAGCACTTAAACGACCGCAACATACAGGGTTATACAATGTAATACTGACATCTAATCACACACATAGGTTGGACTTGATGGACTTGTGTCTTTTTTCAACTTCACCTACTATGTAATTATTAGACCCCAGATGTCTACAAGCATCTGACCACACCAAGATCGGTGTATACACTGACAGATGATGATGGGACACTGGTACAACGACAGATGTTTTTCTGCACGTGTACAATGTGACAGATGTTAATCGATGATGTGTCCATGTTGATGGTCCACTAGGGACACAGACAGATGTTGATGTTAAAATAGAACACCATTGCAGATATTTTTGTGCAATAGTACACTGTTACAGATGTTTTTTTTGCACTGGTACAGATGTTAATGGGATCCTTTCGACAGGGACAGATGGTGCTTTGTGTACTGTGTGAGATGGCTGCACTGACTGTGATCTGTGTGTAGCTGAACAGTAAAATCATCAGTTACACACACAGATCTGACAGGCTGTCGCATCCCTTTCTCACTGAGCTCAGCTACAGAGACGCATGTCGCTGTTTACATTATGACACAGCCATCACGTGGTCAGAAGGGCCAATCGCAGCACCCATATCCCACTCTGTGATGTGCTGTGACCGATTGACACTGCCACCACAGAATTGCGCCGCTGCGTGGCACCGGTTCTGACATGATGTACGGGTACGTCTAGTCAGAACGGCAAAACTGGCACCCGACTGTTTTATGTACAGTGGCCGGGTGGTAAGCGGTTAAGGATAGTGATCATATGAAGCCATTAATTATCACATAGTCGTTTGGCTCCTAACAGAAATCGCCCAAATGACCCTGATCAAAAGTTTACATGCCCTGGTATGTTTGGCCTTGGTACAGACACACAAGTTAAAGGTTAATTTCCCATATGTGTGGCTTTTAAAATTGCCAATAGTGTCTATGCATAAATAGTCAATTAGTTTGTTAGCTGAGCAGGCTAGCTACTGAGCCATGGGGAGCAGAAAAAAACTGTAAAAAGACCTGCGTAACAAGGTAATGGAACTTTATAAAGATGGAAAAGGATATAAAATATATCCAAAGCCTTGAATCAACAAGTCCGCTCTGTTCAACCTTTTTCTGCTGCAATCACTGGAGGGTCAACTTGGCCTTGTGCGCAGGGTCATTATCATGCTTGGAAAGTCTTCATCACAGTCTCCTAAACCTAATATCATCAAATTGCCAAACGTACGATTCATGCAAGACGACCAAAGACTTTCCATGACTTTGAGGCATTTTGCCAAAATGAATGGGCAGCTATACCACCTGCAAGAATTCAGAGCATTATAGTCAACTACTATAAAAGACTGCATGCTGTCATTAATGCTAAAGGGAGAAATACATAGTATTAAGAACAAAGGTGATGCAGACTTTTGAACAGGGGGCATTTTATTTGTTTACTTGTTGCCATGTTTTGTTTTATGATTGTGCCATTCTGTTATGACCTACAGTTGAATATGAATCCTATAAGAAATAAAAAATGTGTTTTGCCTGCTCACTCATGTTTTCTTTAAAGAGGAACTGCAGTCTGCTCAAATAATTTGTAATAAAAACAGCTTTGCCATTCTGAAGCTTCCCTCCAACCACTTTGCATATTATTTTATATACAGTGGGGACGGAAAGTATTCAGACCCCCTTAAATTTTTCACTCTGTTATATTGCAGCCATTTGCTAAAATCATTTTTTTCCTCATTAATGTACACACAGCACCCCATATTGACAGAAAAACACAGAATTGTTGACATTTTTGCAGATTTATTAAAAAAGAAAAACTGAAATATCACATGGTCCTAAGTATTCAGACCCTTTGCTGGGACACTCATATATTTAACTCAGGTGCTGTCCATTTCTTCTGATCAGCCTTGAGATGGTTCTACACCTTCATTTGAGTCCAGCTGTGTTTGATTATACTGATTGAACTAGATTAGGAAAGCAACACACCTGTCTATATAAGACCTTACAGCTCACAGTGCATGTCAGAGCAAATGAGAATCATGAGGTCAAAGGAACTGCCTGAAGAGCTCAGAGACAGATTTGTGGCAAGGTACAGATCTGGCCAAGGTTACAAAAAAAATTCTGCTGAACTTAAGGTTCCTAAGAGCACAGTGGCCTCCATAATCCTTAAATGGAAGACGTTTGGGATGACCAGAACCCTTCCTAGAGCTTGCCGTCTGGCCAAACTGAGCTTATCGGGGGGAGAAGAGCCTTGGTGAGAGAGGTAAAGAAGAACCCAAAGATCACTGTGGCTGAGCTCCAGAGATGCAGTTGGGAAATGGGAGAAAGTTGTAGAAAGTCAACCATCACTGCAGCCCTCCACCAGTCGGGGGTTTTTGGCAGAGTGGCCCGACGGATGCCTCTCCTCAGTGCAAGACACATGAAAGCCTGCATTGAGTTTGCTAAAAAAAACACCTGAAGGACTCCAAGATGGTAAGAAATAAGATTCTCTGGTCTGATGAGATCAAGATAGAATTTTGTGGCCTTAATTCTAAGCGGTATGTGTGGAGAAAACCAGGCACTGCTCATCACCTGTCCAATACAGTCCCAACAGTGGTGGCAGCATTATGCTGTGGGGGTGTTTTTCAGCTGCAGGGACAGGACGACTGGTTGCAATTGAGGGAAAGATGAATGCGGCCAAGTACAGGGATATCCTGGGTGAAAACCTTCTCCAGAGTTCTCAGGACCTCAGACTGGGCCAAAGGTTTACCTTCCAACAAGAAAATGACCCTAAGCACACAGCTAAAATAATGGAGTGGCTTCACAACAACTCTGACTGTTCTTGAATGGCCTAGCCAGAGCCCTGATTTAAACCCAATTGAGCATCCCTGGAGAGACTTAAAAATGGCTGTCCACCAACGTTTACCATCCAAGCTGACAGAACTGGAGAGGATCTGCAAGGAGGAATGACAGAGGATCCCCAAATCCAGGTGTGAAAAACTTGTTGCATCTTTCCCAAAAAGACTCATGGCTGTATTAGATCAAAAGGGTGTTTCTACTAAATACTGAGCAAAGGGTCTGAATACTTAAAACCATGTGATATTTCAGTTTTTCTTTTTTAATAAATCTGCAAAAATGTCAACAATTCTGTGTTTTTCTATCAATATAGGGTGTTGTGTGTACATTAATGAGGGGAAAAAAATGAACTTAAATGATTTTAGCAAATGGCTGCAATATAACAAAGATTGAAAAATTTAAGGGGGTCTGAATACTTTCCGTCCCCACTGTATACTGTGAGTCTTTACTTGCCAAATATGCTGCAGAAACCTCTCTCCACTGAGTCTAGCTGCAGCCATTTTAACTGTGGGCAGCTGAAGCTGCCGCCTGTTCACTTCCTGGATTTGCACAGACACACAGAGACGCACCTCCAGCTCTGCAGCTCTCATTGGCCTACTTATGACTCATCCCCCCTCCCGTCCTGGCAAACTCTCATGAGAGAGATATAGCTGTGCATGTCAAAAGGCTAATGACCAGTCAAACAGGAAGTGGGCTTACTATCCAAAGTTAAAACAACAAGGGCAGAAGATTTCATAGATGGAAAGTTGAAAAAATGATGGATGGTCTGCTTTAAAAATGGTACATTTTATAATTACCAATTCTCCAAGGGCATGCAAACTTTTGAGGAGCACAACTGTATCATTAACACCAATAGT